>SJOL01010838.1:632220-793855 GCA_004794785.1 Opisthorchis felineus
GTTTGTTGAAAAGGCTGAGGCAGTTAGTGGACAAGCATTTCAGCAGTCTCTGCTGCCTTCGAAGGTGAGCAGCCGAGAGGTGTGTAACCAGGGAGGATAGCAGACTTAATAGTTGCACGCCAGGTTTGAGTCCAAGGCCTCGAAGGGGCCTCTGCGGCATACTGGTCTGCTTCCCGTCTTGGCGGTTTCGAGGGCTGCTTTTCATGTGCAGAGTTTTTTTTCGCCCCGTGGGAGCCCGATTTGCGCGAGCCTTTTATCTTTGGGGGACAGAGTTTTTTCCCCCGTGGGCGAAAATTTCGGCAGCTTCGGTAGCTCTCTCAATACCGCCTTTTGAACGACCAGGTTTGCTGTTTTCTAAGGACCGGGGGCAAACTTGCGTCTGTTTGGCTTCTTGGACATTGTTGCGCGGGTTAATCGGAAAGGTGTCTCTGTGTGGCCTGAACGCTGGGTTGCAGCACTGAGAGGTAGTTCTTTTGGTGGCGCATCGCTGCCTTGGATAGGAAAGGGGTCTGCGGTGGTTGAGTAGAAGCTGCAATCCGGAGTCGCGGCCGGTTGTGACGGCGAGCACAAAAGGGCTATTACTACAATCGGTTTCGCCATGAATTTGGGGTCGGCCGAACTGGCGCCAGGCGGAGGCCGGTTTTGCACCTCTCCCCTAGAACAGCTTTGGCCCAGCTTTCGCACCTCTAGAGGACGATCCTCTAATATACACCTAATCGTTGAGTGGGTCTTTAGAATGCTGACAGCCCGCTCCAAGATTTTATGTACGGCAGATGGGGAGGAAAGGGTGACTAGAAGCTCAAGTGTTCGCTTGCTTCCCTTCTGGGGTAACCAATCTGCGTGAAGCAATTCGTGGTCGGGCCTCGTGAGAACACCACCAAGTAGCGGCTATGCCAGCTTCGTTGGCGTGATTTTTTTGGAGAACGACCCCCAGATGATCAGGCTGCTCCAACTTACGCGTCTGTCCACTAGAGACGCCGTGGCGGTCTTCATTGCCGCATCAGAGAGCTGGATGACTTTCTTCGCAGCCAGCGGACCCGGGATGGATAGCGCAAGGTACTTGTTCAGCGAAGAAAGTTCTTTATCAACTTTCGTCCATGTCGCTGCAGTCTTTGCGTTTGCATCCTCCAGAGCTTTGGAAAGAAGCTCCGGTTTCGCTTTGAGTGTCCCGATTAAAGCGGAACAGTAACACTGGCCTATTCGATTTCGCGGTGCAGATTTGGTTCCGTTTTTAGTAGCCGTCTTCTTAGTTGTGGAATGCATTGCCCCCTAAGGTAAAGGCAACTGGCGCAGACAAACAGGTTAGGAGAGTTGGCCAGGTGGCCTACCTAGTCATCCTGTAAACCCGTGCATTTAAAGTGCCACCAAGCCTTGCAGGATTGACACTGCATACCACGTCTTACATTCGACGGACACTCATTTCATCCACAGCTGTTGTGGTCCAACGATGGCTTTGGAGTGCGGCTTGACTTGGTTTGCGTCATCTTTGAGGATGGGTGCAAAATAGGAACTGAGTGTAAAATAACAGAGGTTATCACATAAACGTCATGTTAGAGTGAAAAAACGCAACAAATGATACTGGGGAACGCTGCAAATAGATTGAACGTTGAAAGAATTCTTTCACAAATTCGCACGAGGAATAAACTAAACCGATTTCAAACGTAGTCCGTAAGTAGTGTGCGCGGTGAACAGATTTAAGGCACTTGCTTCAGATCACCAAAAGGAAACCGAAAAGAACTTCGGCGAAACGTTGGGGTTTCCGACGTTCAGAATTTTACAGTAGTTGGTCTATTCCCGCTGCACACTTCAGTGGTAAGCTGCTTACAGCTGTTTTTTTAATGAGCGAAAGTTCAAGGTCAACGGCCATCGCCGATTTGCACCCCATTGCCAGCTACCGAGACAAAACATGAAACCAATTCATAGCATCTTTTGACCGTTCATGGTGTTCTTCAAATGGGTGATAACATAGACATAATTTCAAATGCAAATTTTACCCAGGTAGATACTTGAATAACGTTTGGATCCGTTAAACTCGCGAGACGTAACAAACTGAATGAGTGCTTTCTCAACACTGTAGCTTTGGAAGCTTGCCTTGAGTGGGGTACACTGATCGAAGATAAGCTGCTGCATTGTACAGTGTTAATGGGAGTGTGCAGCTCTTTGAATGGTCTCCATTCTCAGTTGTGCTCAAATAATCCGGAGATAATGCAGCGTTTTCCGACAATCTTCATGTGGCCTACCATCATCCCGGTTACAGATCTTTCTCACTGCAAAGCATAATGCCACTAGGCTCAACTGCGTTAAAAGTCACAACGAGCTTGTCGGAAAATAAAGCCAACGATTACCCTTCATCATGATAGCTGTAGGCTATGTTGCTAAACTTGGCTGCTCATCGTAACGCTTAGGACCGTGCCTACGCGCGGAGATGAGCAAGGCATCAACTATGCACCATAAACTAATCCAATAGCCAACGACGGCTGTTTATACGAGTTATCTATCTGAAATACCGATGATCGAAAATTACAAAACAGCTGCTGGTGAACTGTGTTTTTCATCGAATACACTGGCGCAAACGCAGTGGGTAGTCACCGCTTCCCGTTTACCAGAAACCATTTTCACTCGACGGGGATTCTGAAGAGAAAATGTGAAGTCAAATACATCCTATACGTACCTTGGGCAAAGGCACTAAAAATCATGATTAAATAAAGTTACGCAGGTCAGCTTGCATACTGCCTAATTATCCCGATTGTCGATAATGTAGGATCGGCGTCTATACTGATGCAGTGATGTCCGGATCCAGTGACGCATCGTTGGGTACAAGTAAATTTGAAGCCAAAGGGAGGTGTATACAGGGTAATTGGTCGAGCCATCCGTCTTTGTGTTTAACCACCCAACCCAATGGTGCCAGATTAAAATTCGGAATACTTGCAGTTACGCACCCGGTATTGTGACCGACATTTGTATCAAGCTTCAATAGCCTTAATTTTCCGGAAGCAAGCACGTACCAAAAGATGTGAGGAAAATAGTGTTTGTTGTTGTTTGTCTGGCGAGTCTCCTTATGCCTTACTGTTACGGTTGAAGCTTCAGGAATATGCCCCCGATCAGTCTGGCACGTAGAGTCCTAGCAGCAGGAAATCTCAACCACGACGGCAATGTGGCAGCACAGACAGGTGTGGCCCTGCTGAAGGTCCAGGAGGGATCCACTCCACGAGAAAGCACGCGAAACTGTCGTCTTCTTGATATTCAGAAGCAAGAACTAAAACACGTTTCCTGTAAGAAGGCTTCAACGTACCTGTCTTGACCTGCCCCGAATTTGCGCAAAACAGTTTTACCGCAACAACCTCATGTGACACGTTCGGCTGAGCTTCCATGGACAGCTCGAGGTCAACAGAGACCATGTGGGGCTCTGTTTGTTAGGATACACCCCATCCGTGTTGAAGACGGTGGTCCTCAAACATTGGGCCCGACAGTTCATTCTAGTGGCCAAATGCTGAAGTAACATTTGTTGAGTTTGCGCAATCAAGCATTTCACGCGGCTTGTGGCCTTGCGCGGCTCCGGCAACTTCATTTTTTCGACCTGTAGTCGAAGCTACTCGTTCCAGTCTTCCAAATGTGTAGACCGTGGTCCGATGGCCAGGGGGGGATACCAAGCCCCTGTAGGCTGTATTCGGCTAACCACCTCTGGTGAACTTAAAACCAAGCTAGACAATAATAATTTGAATATTTTTCTCGCTGTGGTCACAAAGTGGCTTCCAAGTGCCGGAAACAATTGTACGTAGGTAGGCACATGGACGGACAGAAAGTATAGTTTCAGGTAACAGTCATGGCATTAACCGTATCTAAACATTTTGGGGTTTGTACAAAAATAACAGCTATCAATAACGTGTTTCTCACTTTGCAGCAGTCAATCTGATGGTACTTTGGATTTCGCGTACGTGTGACAGTGTACCGAAGATCTTGGCTGTCGTAGTGTGTTGTCACACTGTAAACCGCACGAAGCAAACTGCCGTCTCCATCCCAAATTTTTGCCGGTCGGAACACGTGGTGTGTACCCCACATTAGCGCATGAGCCACTCGCTGTGCGAAAGAACTTCTGGATGGCATGTTCCATGTTATCAGCATGGTGCATCCGCATTTTCAGATACCCCGTTTTAATCCTCGAGACAGCTATTGGTCATGTTTATGTACCACGTTATGTACAAACCCACGCTGCGCATGAATGTCCCAACTGTGAGTGATGTACGGTAAGTGGACACCCAGATGGGAAAATTCGGGGTCAGTTCTACGCATGATTTCTAAACCTTGACGAAATCGACGTGAATACTTTCTGGTACACATTTAATTAATCGACCATGTTTTAAAAGCGGGCCATGCGGTGGAATGTGTGTTGGCTGCGGTTCGCAAATTTCCTCAAAAAAATACCAGCATAGTAATGGAGCGCGCGTGCTTCAAGAGGGCCTCTCTCGCATGCAGACAGCACAGCAGCGTGTCGCAGTCAAGCACGGCCTCGGTAGCCCGCACCTGGGACGTTAAATTACCCGTGACTAACTGGCTGAAAGGACCGAAAACGTCAAGTTGAGTAGAGTCTAACCTGGAATCGGGTAGAGCAAAAACGCCGACCGATAAACGGGGGTACCGTATAATTTTTGAACCCGGACACGGCAACTAAGTTTACGTCTTTGTTACGTCCTTGTTTATATTGAGCCGTACAAAGCGCTGCGATATCATCGTGAAAGTTGAACGCATACTCCGATGCGCAGCGTTGTGGAACGTGTCGGAAATTTGTCGACACAGAGGGAGAAACTAGGGGTCTTGTTTTGGTGGTGGAAATGTCACAATTACCAGTGCCTGTAGCTGTTCCTAGTGGCCTACCTTGATATTTAGTGGAAACTTGGAATTGAGCAATGAGGGTGAAATTTAACGCCCCTGAAAATTAGCTCTTTGCTCGAGATATGTCTTAAGTCGTGGCACTAGTAGTCTATTCGCCGGACTCGATGAGGTGTCCGCCATGACGTTGTCCTTGCCTTAAATGTGATAAGATCTGCTACTGAATGGCAAAACGTAGTAGAGAGGACGCACTTCGCCTATAGGGTACCCATCCGGCTTGGCGAGAAGGATATGCGATGAGGTTCTGCAGTCCAATAACGGAGAACTGTCAACCCTCTAAGTTACGCTGGAAATGAACGATAAGAAAATCGCAAAAAGTTCGAGGCCATAAGTGTAAGTCGACTCTGTAGGAGTCGACTGTGTGTGAAGGATCCACGAGGTTGCTGAGCATTCCGAAACGTTTGTTGTAAAACGGCCCCTATGAATGTGCTGGAAGCATCGACGTACAATTAAAACGTGGCGTCTTGTAGATATGGAACAATCCTAAGGGATCCACAAAGGTCGGTTTAACGTGTTCAGAAGGGTTTAATGCCACCTCGTCCGTGTGGAATGCAGTTGGCCGTCGTTCTCAAGCTAGATGGCAGTCTCCTATCATGGAGAATGCCTCCTGTCGACATTGCGGCCTGCTGATCACTCTCACTTATTACCGGTATCCGGGAGACCCATTGTCATTAGATCTGTGCTAATGAAATTTGCCTCCTACCAGGAGGGCACTTACAGCTGCTTCTAGCAGAAGGAAGCGCAAAATGCACTACAACAGTTTTCTTTATTTTGCCATACGTAAGGTTGTTTTATCTCTCAACAAGCAGTCAACTTAAGAGACATGCTAATAGTGTAGTGTCGAGAGGCCTTTGGGGATTCAATGTAGTTTGACCCGTGGTACTTTTACGATCGCCTATCCTGTCTAATTACCCAGCAGATTGATGGCAGGATGCTGCAGTTGACCCCAATAGCGATGAAGGATTCGTTTTGGTTTCCAAGAACTAATTCGTCTGGGCCCTTTTCAGGGCCATACATCTAACCCTTCTGCTGCCTTAACATGTTAGCTGGCATTTTTGTGGTGCCACGACCCTGCTGGCAGCGATAGTCGAAAGCTTTTTCAGTCAGACTTAAATATATCAGAAAGGCAAACGGTTAACATCCACACTGATTGAGCAAATGCTTTTATTTTTTACTGCCGCAACCTTTTTGGTAGCATTTTGGACCTTTCCGTTTACTCTCATGCTACAGGTGTTAGTATACAGAATCCGCATCGAAATGAAAAGGTAGGCTGTTCAGAAAGCACTTTCAGCCGGGTGGTGGTGATATCCAAACATTTAAAAGTGATGGCGATCGCTCTCTGATCTCTAAGAACAACACCGATTTCGACACTTTTATGGAGAATACCGATATTGATGCACATCTGAAAGATTCTGAAAACTTTGCTCGGTGGATCACACTAACCCTAATTCTGGCGAAAATGCTCGACAGCTAGCACTGTTGAAGCAAAACAATTTTGATTGCAGCTTAGGCACTGCGCCGGCCTGCTGATCCTCCAAAATTGAAAAACTTCCATGGGTTGTCAAGGAACTTTCAGTATCCGTATGACCGTTTTCCAGTAAACGGTGTACATTGCAATATTTCAAAATTCGAGCAAAGTAAACCTGAGGTGGCTCTTGTGCAGCATGTTGGACAGAAGAATACCAAAGGCGACGGGAACATCTGGAATTCATCTGTCTTTCGTCAACAAATTTTAACTGCAACTAAGTGTGTGAAATTAGCGTGTTTGGAGAAATGTGAGAGTTCAATGTGAAAATGGACATAAACTCGCAGCAAACATGCTGGGCCGTTTGCACCACAAGGCAGATTGGATTGGAACTTACAAAATATGTCTCACGAGCAAGAATATCCTGCAAGGAAACGAGTATTTTCACCAAAACCGTCTTTATATACTGCGTGGCCTGCTCCTACCCAAAAGCGTGAGCGCAATGCAGCTTGGTCATTCGTATAGTGCATATGGGCATCATAAAAAGAGGCCAAAGTCAAACTTGACAGGGAGCTACCCCTCATTCGTTGAACATCGTCATAGAATCAAAAGCATCAATGCTAAATGCTGTTACTTGGCCAACATACACACATAATTTACTGTGAGGGAATGAATGAGAGAGGACAGATACACCCAGTGTCTTTCAGCTACGTAGGGTGTCGTTTTTATTCATGACGACTTTTGAGGATTCGGTTAAGAAGGCTCCCACCAGGCCGAAACGTTGCTAGCGCGCAGCAGTCATTAAATTCCTTAAGTCACACGCTTTAGTGTACAGCGAAGGTAGGCATTAGAATAGTGGCATAATTTTCTGCTGCTTACGTGGCTTTGGCCATTCCTATGGTGCATGCCCCATCTGTATGCTAAGAACGTTGGTGTTAGAGACAGTAAGTCACCTTTGTTACACATTCAACCAGGTCCAGAGGAAAGAAAAACGGCCAAGTAAGCATCAGCTGACAACCGAGAAGAACAGTGCAGCACCGAAGATATATTTCTAGCCATACTATGTTTTATGCCCTTTTGCAGAAGAATACTCCACTAATACCGTTAGCATTTTCTGCCTAGGTCACCACCGTGTGAGTACGGTTCCGGAAAAACAGGAAAAGAAATAACTGAGCCTTGCGTCTGATTCAGTCTTGAGATTTATCATCCAGGGCATGTTAACAAAATGTGATGTCATGCAAACTATTTTTGTGCACATGGACTTGGCTAGCAATGTTTTGCTCTAAAACGGAACTGTGCGCATGTGCACAGGCTTATCACACAAAGTTAGCAGTCATGGTAATTGACGATACCCACTGTTACGACGGTTACGATGTTTGGAGTTTAACGTTCCTTGGTGCGGTTAAATTTTTGTTGAACGGTTTCGTATTTGGTGGATACCTACATGATTTGTTAATCTACTAACCAAACTAACTTTTACAAACTCGTTTGCCATTGCTCGATAAGCAGTCTGCCATGTTATGCTCCCTGCTGTAAAGCTCGTCTTTTAAACCACCAAAAAGTAATGTTTTTTCCGAATAAGTGATACAAACTAGCGCGCGCAAATGCCCGCAGACCAAAGTTTCTTTAAACATTGTACACGACAATGGATAGGAGTCATACGCCATGGTGCTATGCAAGCTTGTTGTGGTCCAATTGATTGTGTTACACAAGGAAATCATGAATGACGTAAACGTTACTTTCACATCCGGAGGGATTAAATATGCGTGTAAGTTACGCGGACGTTCCGGTGTCATTTTTTCAAAGATTTGCGTTGGGTCTCGTTTTTAAAAAGCAACAGATGGCTTCATGAAAAATCAGAAATGTTTGGTAACCCCGGAAGTTTGCTAACTCGAACATTTCGGAGTGATACACCAAAGAACTTGATAGCCTGAATAGACTCGTAAATATATCGACCTCAAACGTGGCCCACTTTCAGAGAAAATAATTGCGGCCTTCAAATGGCGACCGGCTGGTCGTTGCTGTGGAGGTTGTTGCGTAGGTCTGCGGAATTTACCGAATGTGGTTGACGTTGTTCACGCAGTAGATAAGAGTAAATGGAATACAGCAGTGCGATATATGGGAAAGGATGTGAAGCGTTAAGTGTTCCCCACATTTTTCCTATTTCGATGTTCTTCTTGAATTATTTTTTGTTTCTTAATAGCTCAATCCTCTGCTTTAACATTCCAACCTGAAAACAAATGTAGAATCGGTGGAAGACAGCGCACGTTTTTGAGTGACTGGGTCAGATTTTCATCCTGCCACTGATTCTCATATGGCAAAGCCATCTTCTCTTGGGGTGCGTTTTAGCACAGCTGACTTCTGGGTGGCTGAGTGTTAAATTTTCCAGCATTTTTTTCGGAACCAATTTTGCCAAACTCATCTTTCGGGCTTGCATACATTTAACCAGAAAGGGCCATTTTCTACGTAGATGGTGGCTACCATGGTGTTTTGAGTAGGGGATGGCCTCCTGTGTGAGCTTGCTCGCTAGTGGAGAAAATCCATCTGTACGAGCATCAAAGTTTGGTCTCCTGCTCCAAAATGGGGTCTACACGAGACCTTTAATATGCTATACTATGGTGGCTGAGTTTTCCATTCCGATTTATGCAAGACTTATTTTCTTGGTAATCCATGTTTTCCGTAGCTCCCCGTAGCACATGCTCAAGAATGAACCCAAAATTTGGCGCCAGACCTGAATGATGTATACATGGATTGATAAAAGCGAACATTCTAATGACAAAACTCTCTTAATTAAGATAATAAATGGCCTAGGACCGAGCATAGACCCTTGCGGAACCACACAATATCGACTGTGCCGCCGACAAAGTGCAATGGCCAAAATATTTTCGTTTCAGAGATAGCTGTTGACAGCATCTCAACGACTGTATTGGTTTGAGAACATCTGAAAGCTGCCTTTTGTATAGCCCACCTAGCGCAGTTGGGAAATCAAAGCATGGGCCAGTGATGGAGAAAATATTCGTCACGCCTATCAGTTCATTAGCTGCATTTAGCAGCTTGGTTGTGCGAGCTTGTCCCTCAACAAACCTTTATTGGCTGCTTCTTGGGTACACGGCTGTGGCCGAGGGCATATTTGATGACACGGTGGCTAGAATGTTCAATAAATTTTGACCATTTAAGATACTCAGGTCTGGTCTTGGTGTTTTGGTAGGGACCTTCTCGTACCTCCTTAACATAATAGGGCGTAAAAGTGTTTCCAGTCCGATGGGGTTCTGCCGAAAGAGAAGCTAAATGAAAATGCACCTGGTAAGAGTTTGGCTATCAAGTCTGGGACCCCGTTGGAACCTAAACCTCTACTGGTATTACTGTTTTTGTGCTCAAATTAATTATCAAAATCAGTCGCAAGGAGCTACACCGCTCTAAAACGCGAGACACGAAATGCATGACAGATTGTTCGGTTAATCACACTTCGCAGGGCCAAGCGCCAGGGATAGATAGAAGATGGTCTCTGGGAACGCACATCTACCTTCCATTGATTTGTTGGGAGCCAAAAACCTGTAGGTCGGCATTGTTAGCGGAAACCATACATGGGAGGGCAACGGCAATGACACCAGCACAATGCGTGGTATGCTGTATACCTGAGGTTGGCGAGCTGTAGCGAACTTACGACGTCAACTCAAAGTATAAAGTCTGCTAACTAAGCACTCTTGGACTGTGAATTCCCAATTGAAAATTGTCGCTAAGTTGCTGTACACGAGGGTTTGATGAATAGCCGGACAACAGTTTTGACACCGACATGCGGCACGAGGACAGATTTGGATCTTCCCGGTTATGGTTTATGATAGCAGAAAGTGAGACACTTTATTGGATGCGGCAATTCGCTTGCAAAGACCATACAGGCTAGAGCCAAGCGTGAGCATACGAGCAGAAAATGACCCACAAACAATGAGTTTCAGCCCGTTGGCTGGCCAAAGAAGAAACAGCTCACTCACACATATTTTTTCGCACACCGTGCTAGAATTACCGGGCAGAGATAAGCTTTGCTGTGGCGTCGGGCTGGGTAATACTGTGGAAGGGGACAAAGGTATAGCGCGCAATAAACACCGGCCATTTTGGACGAGGATGCCTTTGAAGGCATCACAAGCGATGGCGTTATTAAAATCTGGCAACGGCTGATGAGCTAAAAGGAGAAAGAGGTCACTGCACAGGGTGATCTCATGCAAACCCGTGGCAACGACATCGGGGTCACCTGCACTGAAACAACGGCTGACAGTCCTAAAAGTGTACCAGCCGTCTAGTTATAATTGCCAGAAACACGCTGGTGTATGGTGAGAATTGTGCCGCAAAGGCTCTTTCTCGGAGGGTGGCATTCTAAAAGACCTTCAAACGCAGAGACTTGGGTCTCGCGGTTGGTGAAGATCACAAATGGTTAACCTTCCACCGTATATCTAGAATTCAATACGGGAAAATGAGTCACTGACATTGGAATGTGCCGTAACGCGTTTTTTGCGACAGCTAGCGTCTATATAGGTAAGCCAATGTTGCCACAAAACAGCTCCAACGGCTGCTGTAGAGGCTAGGGCTACTTCCTGCGAGGCAGTGGTGTCCGACTGTTGGAAAAGTGTAAAGGGGGGGAGCTTTTCTTCAGCTGTCTCAAAGACTTGCTGCACTCCACATCAAAGCTCAATATTGCTGCCCGTTTGACCCTAAAAAATATATTTAGGCATTTGAACAGGAGGGCATGGTCGGCATGAAAATGGGATGGCAAACCACACATCCATCGAAGCAGCAAACAACAACCAAAGTCAAGGGACAACGAAGATTGTTTATTACCTTGGAACTTATCTTCCAACGCGCAGCGTCAACTTTGAGAAATATACTATCGAACGAAGTAGAAGGCCGCCCCCTAAAGTTGCGTGTGTCCGGTTCGCTAGCCATATGACGAGCTAAACGCTCAAAAAATTATGTGCGACGGACCTTGCGTATCTATATAGGAACGCAATCTATCAGTAAGTCATCGATGTGTAGAGCCGAAGTCACATCTGTGGTAACCCCTTTTATGAAGTACTGAAAGGCTTTCCTTCCATTTTGAAGACCAAACATCATACGCCAGATCCCATAAAGGCCAAATGGCCTGGCGACGGCTCTATTTAGATCACCCACAGAAGTCACCGGAATCGTGTGACAAGCGCGTGTCAGGTCCGTTTTCTTGGACACACCAACACAATTTCACCCTAGCCGAGATGTCTTCACAAGATGGTGTCGGGTGGTGGCCGATAGCTGTGGAAGGTGCGTTGTTCATTCTGGTATCATCTGCAGTGACTAGGCTAGTAGACCGCAGAATGTTTTGAAAATACACAACTCGAACACAAGGTTGAACTCTTCTCCGGAGATCTTAAGTATGCCTGCAGCTTGCCTCATGCGTTTACAAAAACTGCCAGGAGTTCACTTTTGATATGATGTCGTGTGGTGTCCCTGGCGGATCCGTCGAGGGCTGCAATGGTTTTGCGGGGCAATTGGGTATCGCACTATAATGCAGTGACCTCAGTTTAAAAGGCGCTGTGTCTGGTGGTGCGGAGCAAAATTAAAACAGTAACTATCCGCCTGAAATTTTTATGGGAACATTCCGTTTGCTGCCGACATATTAGCAAAAGAGGCGGAGAAAACCGATGTCTCTGGCAAGATCCTTAACATAATAGAAGTAGTTGACGTGGAGTGTGGTATCCCAAGGCAGTGAATCACGATCAGCAGACTCAAAGTCGTGGTCTGTCCGCCGTTTTGTGCTCCGGGTGGATACATTTAACGTAGTAACAATTCGGCTAGGTGACCCACCTGAGTGGTGTGGTGGGCGACACAAAACGGGCGAACTTAGTAGCCGGTTACTTTGGCACCGTTAGATGCCGGACCTACTCGATGGGCAAGGACGTTGGTATATCTCGAAAGCCGCTCTGAGTAGCCGATAAGACCAGCGGATGCTTCGAAAAAATGGCAGTTCATTAGGACAAGTCCAACAGAAGAGAGATTGTCGCGATCAACGAATCTCTGAGCATAGGCCGCGGGCCGAAATTACCATCGCCTGCTTAGTTCGCTTTGTAATATGCGACAAAAACTTTGACAAGTGGGAATCTTGAACGAGTTTCGCTAGTTGTACTTTACGAGAGTCCATTCAACTTATCCGGTAAGCATCTTCTGATCTTTGCCTCAGTATACTGTCCTGAAGCCTTCGTAAATTTTCTGCCTTATTCTGGGCACTTCGTCGGTCAGGACTCGCAAGAGGTTGCGCCAGTAAAGAGCCTACCATGTCATTTCGCTGAATGCATTGTGGCAACTGCAATGAGTCACAATAAGTCAGTTGAAAATTCTCATGTTGCGACAGGGAATATGTGTACAGGAACCAAAATATCTAGCTTGCGCTTCCCACGGCATTTCGCGGAACTCCAGCGTCTGGGGAAAGTGGACCTTCAACGTCGACTGCAAAGTTATGATAAACTTACTACACGATAGTTTTATGTTAGCTCGCTTGTAACGTAGAACTGATTTGCCAGTCCGTACAACGTTTCCTTCAGGATCGTTGAATGGACTTTGTCGGGCCTCAACGCGCAGAACGGGTTGATCTTGTGCAAAAGTTGACGAACGTCCTCCACCGTGAAGACCAAATCGGTTAGAGGCCGTTTGTAGTTACGCCTTGACAAGGTTGGATGTGACGAGAACGATGGGGCTGAATATAGGCCTTCATAGTGTTCTCTGTAGACCTCAGATAATACTATTGGGTCACTCGTGGGTAGCTCGTTCTCGTCCCTCAAGGAGAACGCGGATGCCTTGTTTCTGCGGCGATGTCACATGTATTTAAACAGCACATTTCTGTTTTTCCGGGCGAGGTCCAGAATGGTGGCTTGTTTTCGTATGTTCCATTGGCGGATTTCTGACTTACAGCGATTCCGCATTTTACAAAATGCCAGCTCATCTTCTGTGTCTCCCGCAGTCAATTTTTGCAAAGAAGTCGCGACCTCTTTTCCGGAAGACGCCTAATCCTTTTTGGCAGCTTGTGGCTCACCCGGCTGCGTGCTGGTTTTCTCGGGACGAACATTGCGTCAGCCTCGTAAACTTTCTGGACAATTGTCCTGTATCAGTCTTTTACTGAGGCTGGTCCCATTTTAACGTGTTCGAGAAAGATGCGCATTGCTGAAAAGTCTGCACGGCGGAAGTTTCAAATCCACGTTTGAGGTTCGGGATTTCTAGCCCAGTAATCTGGCCCAGATGAAATCAAAGGTCGGCACACAGTGGCCACTATGCCCCAGTGAAGCGTTAATCGTCACTTGATCGACGAAGTGTGTTTCAATGGTGATGACCAAATCCAAGAGGGATGGTTGTCGGCCTGCGCGGAATCGGGTGGGCGCAACGTCATTTTGAGTTCAATCGCTCTGTTGAACGACTTCGGACAGCGCCGCTGAAAAAGTTTTACTTAATCCGACGCGCTGGAGCTCCATTCCGAAGGGCTTTTTAGCAGTAGTTAAAAAAGACACCAACTATTGGACCAATATTGCCCCAAGGTGAACAAACTGTTAACCAAAAGCCTCTGGATTATACTTCCGTGAAGAATTCTATTCTTTGCAGTAGTTTGCACCCTCGTCAGACTTAATGAATGGAATTCTGACCCCCTTTGGTAGTCATCAAGTTTAAGGATTGGCAGAACTCTTTTAGTCCCCCTAAAAAGTTCCCGTTTCCAGAAGCTGGATAAGTGTCTTATCTAAAAGCCAAGAAATAAAATCTGCCGGGAAATGTAGCAGTAATGTGTGTAGACTTTCAAGCCCTGGAGAAGTACGGGGATGAGAGGCAGTAAAGCTATGCAGAACCTCACTGACTGTTATGTGGTGCTCCTGTGTAGAAACTACTGATGCAGAAATGCAAACCCAAGTTCAAAGTCTGTGGGTGCCTTTACGAAAGGTTGTACCGAGATACCCTAGATCTTTCTGTGCCATTTTGTTGGTCTGAGTTAACGTCCCTCCTCTGTTTTACGCATTCATGTTTCACTTTTGACTACATTCTATTCCCCTGTGCCTACTACCCCAGGCTGCGTGAAGCGGTTTATATATCGTTCACCAGATACAGTTCCTCTATTCTCTGTGCTAGCTCTGGGTGACATCCCACTCTCTCGACAAAGCTGACCTAACTTGACAACCAAGTAATAGATGTTATTTATCTTTCACCGCTACACTCATCAGCGGTAGCAGCACTAACCTCAACGTCTCCGAGAAACTCCAACTTCCAGCAAAAATGTTGACCCTGATCCATCAACTGAAACTTGCGTATTCGTGCGACCCTTGGCCAGAAAAGGCACTTTCGAGCGTCATCCTCTATCTAAGGTTATTATACTGCGTTTGGCCTTAATCCGTTATATAGAATGTTATTGCTTATCTTTTCTGGGCCTGATTTTAATGAATAAGTGGCGACCGATTAATAAAGGTCGGTCCGTTTGCTCGTGCACAAAAAAGTGACGAGATCATATAGTTTTGCTTCATATGGTGCTGATATGCTCCACCTGCTACCCTTCGCAAATTACCACCAGAAGTTGTAGAGGAACGCAAAGCTTCCCTTGGTGGGCGACTGATTTTGACTTAGCGTCCTTTCCTCCAGGTTTTCAAGAGCGCAACATCGCTGGGCATGGCTAGAAAGCATAGTGTGTTTTGTCCATTACTGGCTTCCTGTCACACAGCATAACAAAATCCAGCGCACCGCCACCGGGCATTCAGCCTGAAGCGCATCGCCTAAGCATTCTACTCAAAGACGGAGCGCAACATTAACCTTTTAGCTTGTCTCGTGTTAAGGAGACATCCATCAAGTACGACCTCTTCGCTTAGACCATGCCGCGCTGTACGGTTACTGTTACAACAGCAGGTCTCTATCTGAGTGACGCGCGTCGCCAGTTGGCTGTGAGATACCTGGGCTTGTAAAGGACTGATAAAGCAGACAGGACTTGACGCACACAGTGCAGTGCAAACAAGACATTTCCACTCAGTTTAACAGGGGTGATACACTGTTGCAAATAAATTATTAGATGTCATTCTGAATAAGCCAATATGTTCACTGGGTATGAAGTGCAGTCCGAAGTCGAAAAATCCAACAATCTGTCAAAAGCCTCCAAAATCTCTTCATTGACACTATTTTTGGATGGAATCTAAGCCATCGACTTTCCAAAAAACCACTTTATTTTCCGGTTTTTATTTGTTCGCCCTGTTATCTCTTTAATATGGCTGTGTTGGTTTTAGAAAAAAGATGACAGTTTTTCGGATCATTCTGGAAAATTTGCGAGATGAAAGGGGACGCTCAAGGTCGTGGAGATTCCGTAAACAGAAGGAGGTCGGACTCAGTTGACCTAGTGTAGAAGGTTTGGTAACATGACGCCACGAAACACCAAGTGTCTGATCGAGGGGTGGCAGCGCTAATGAAGGTAGTTGGTGTTTAGAGGGTACCTTTCAAAACTGCGGATGTCAGGCTACAATGTATATATATATGCATATATGCTCAAGATCCTTTCAGTTTACCTGACGCGCCACTAAACACTCGATCAGGAGGGCAAAAAGAGGCTCCACTATCACAAACCCATATTATTACATTTAGCATGAGAATAGTTGCAAAAGATATGCGTTTGTGCTACGCCTAACCCAACTGAGTCAACTGAGGCGAAAATTCTGGGCAATGAAACTTTGAGCAGAGGGCAATGCAGCAGAGAAACCGTTGGCTTGAATCAAAAACCTTGGCCTGCTTAAACAAAACAAGCAGACGTAAACGGTAATGAGATCTGCAGAGGAAGACAACGGAAGGAGACCGCTGGAACGAGCATTCGCGTAAAAAAACGAGCCCAATGGTGCCTTCAGGCACAATCTGATGAAATGACCCCAAGTTTGAGCGGATAACAAGTTGCATGGGCGGTGCAAGCATAGATACAGAGCAGGCAGGGTAAATCTGCTAACTGAGACGAGAGTAGTTGGCCGCTTTACTTGATTCCTCCCATTTATTTGTGATTCTTCCCGTGGATTTTTACTGGTGTTCATGTGGTTAATCGAACTTGCCCCACAAATTTTGAGCAGACGGGGCCTGTAATTGGCGGGCATTTCTTTCGTCTTCATCAAGTTCTGTATTTCATGAGGCTTTTAATTTCACAGATATCAGCTAGAAATAAAGCGCAATACGGCTCTGCAGTTGAAAATAACGTCGTTGAAGTTTGGTTCTTCAAGTGTTAGTATCGCTATCAGACTAGCCACCTGCTACCTCGATAAACTAACTTATATCTTTTGTTTGTTTCAGGGCTTCAATGGCTCACTGAATTTAACGCCCATGGAAAGCCGTATCTCTTCTGCGAGAACATTAATAATCATAAAAAGAGCCCAGTAAAATTCACTTCTTCATCTCGTCCAAGTTGCACGATTGCTCCTTCCCCGCCCAGATCGATGGGCCAATATTAATCGTGCACGTGAGCTTTGCCTTCTATTTGTCCCGCCCCCAGTTTCGGAGCAAAACAGGCGGCATTGAATATTGTTTTCAAAAAACCAAATATGCCACCAATTTTTAGACATCGTTTAGCCGCCTAGAGTTTCATCGATTTGGTTAGTTTATGTCGCATTATCTTCCCTAACTTTTGTTTGCCCACTGCAGTGAACCGTGCGATGATGAACTTTTGTTTGTGTTGTTGGTTTATATGTGGCTGTAGGGCTGAGCAGACTTAAACTCCGTGGCTGCACCATTTTAGAATGCAGAGAAGCAGTTAAATTCAAAGTTCTCGTTGAAACGAAAAAATGGTGAAAAGCTCGGTTAACAATTATAAGGAAAAATCGACTTGGTTTACGTTAAACTAAATTGTCATGCAGGCGTTCGAGAAAAACCGAACGCGCGAGGTACACCTCCTGCCAAGACGCTTGCACATCGCTGACGTCTGCAGAATGAACTTCTGTGGCCCTAGTTCCCAGACCCTATTCTTACTGAAGCGGTACCCTCCGATCAGTTGTCTCCCAACAGTCACTCTTTGCACTCGTCCCAGTTTTGGGAACGGGCGTTAAGGCACGCGTGGGTAGATATTGGGTCTGGTTATCATCATCCCCCAAAAACGCATTTGCTGCGGACTTACAATGTTCGGCGTAAAGCTAACAAAAGTGTAAACTACAAAGAGGGAAATCCACTGACTGTAAATGGCGTCTGAGGACTATGCTTACTACATGTGACCAAACCATTAACTTTTATATCTGGCTAAGTTAGACCCATTCCTACAACATTAACTCCTGGATTACCAGGATCAGTACACCTGATACAAACACTCTTTTTGGGAACTGGGGACAGTGCTACGGCTCGGAAGGAGGCAGTGTTACGTAATTTAAACTAAACTGTACTCGCTAAGACGTGATTATTGCATGACCAAATGTATGCATCTCTTTCACTCTTCCTATTACGGGTGCTCCCGATGAGCCACAACGGGCCATATTAAGGAAGCAGTAGCAGGATTGTACATCCATCTGAGTGACCTTGACTTATTTTTGTACTTTACTTGACTTGTACCTGTCGTCTCGGTTTCAATACATGTACGTTGTTGCCTCACTTTGGTGTTTTTTCCTATGCCATGCAACCTGTGCTAATGCGTGCTTTGTGCGCCCTGGGGCTTCAGTACCACCAATTTCCATACTTGCTCCCTTCAGAATCGGGGTGTGCCGTCACTACATCTCTGTGAACGTCAAGTACCGCTCGGTTCCTGACACCCCGCACTACACAGACAAGTTGAATGGGTAAACTACCGGGCTGGGGATGCTCGAGCATGTGCGCGTGTGTGTATGAGTATGCATGAGTAGACGAGTTGCAAATTACGATGTGTGGTGAGCAAAAAAAACCTTAGTGCGCAACTAAGTCAATGGTGTAAAATGGGAAGAAGCCTCCAGTGTCCATTTGTATTGCCCCTGCTTTTAGTTTTCTAATCCCTGTAGAATCCAAGGATAAACCAGATTCGCAATGATAGTCTACCGTTACATTTAAAGACCAAAGCATTTGTCAATGCGCGCGTGGACAGGACTTCATTGTCCCCGATAAAATTTCTACTCACAAATATCTATGGCTATCATGTTTGCATGATCGGAGGTTTTACTCTTGACTGTTGCCACCTACACTTTGACGCCAGGTAGTTGTTAGTCTGGTCGTTGATCTTAGCACCTAACTTGCCAACGTTTCGTCATCAAACGAGGAGGCATCATCAGTGCGCGGTACTCACTTATTTATGTTCCTGATTTGACGATCTGACCTGTCTTCTTGGCCTATACTTTGCCCTTACAAGGAGTGACCTGCCATCAGAATTCCAACCGGCGCATGTATATCTTCGCCCACTGGAAAGCGTAAGCGGTATGACGGAAGATTTTTCCCGGTTTGAATGGCTATTGTGCGGAGTTAGATAGAACCTCAAGCACATTCGTGCCAATACAATATATTTCCAACTGAATAGATTATGAGGATGCGAGTAATCACGCCTAAACGCTTTCAAAAGTCGGAGTTACAACTAGCTGCCACGCGAACTGTTGCGATTTGCCCCTAGTTAGTACCACAGATGAGCGCAACCTCTTACAGCCTTTGCGCCGTGCTGCTACTAATAGCTTTGTTGCAGTGAATTAAACGGATGCTGAGTGCATATGTGTCTTCACAAGACATGTGAGCTCTAACGAGCAGGCTGACAACAGGGTGCTTCCTCGAAAGGATTGTTGCGGGCAATGTACTTTTAAGCAGCTGTACATGCATCAAAAGGGATCCTACCCGTCCCTAAAAGCCAAAAAGCTATTTGAACGCAAACCACACACAGATAATGCAACTTCCCAAAAATTTCGATCTTCCGAGAGGACTTTGATATCTATAAAAATTCCGGTGAACCAGCAGCTATTTCTCGATCCAGTGTCTTTTAAATTCATATGGGGTAGTAGTTCAACGTCCGTGGACTATGGACCAGTAAATTCTAGAAGTTGTCCACCGCGAATCTCTTCCGTTATGCACGTGCTAAATCAAATGTCCGCGAAATTCACTCCAGGCTTTCTGGTCTAGCAAAAGACTAAGCCGCTTAGCTGGCTGTCCGCATATGCCTGCTTCATAGTTAGGTTGATGAACCGTTTTCTAGGTAGCGTAGTCTAAATCGGTGGCCCGGAAAAATCTTTCGGGGCATCCAGATAGCACGTTTCTTGGAAGTTTGACCGACACAGGCGACTTTGATCGGAATATTACGTCACACATCGCGTTGAGCCGACTGTCAAAAAAGTGCACAACGCGCTCGGTTCGTTTCGGATAAGATATAACCAAATAGCTAACTTAGCCCAAAACTCGGCATGCCGGTAAACCTCAGGAGGTCATAAAAAATGACAGTTGGGCGTGACTTTGATCTACGAACTGGACTAAATTTACGTCTTGCCACTCTTATTCTGGAAAAGAATAGATTACAACAATGCAAACTATTGCTTCTGCATACGCAGGCTTGGGCAACCGCACTGTATCTAACTTTGGTATCTCAGTAGGCCTTTATCGTTACCTAATTAACACCAACTCGTGCAAGCTGGAACATGCGGATCTTGCAGAATCGTTGCCGTCCCAAAGTCTCTATTTTATGATATTCGTCTGCATTCAACAGTCGATCGTGAGCCAACTTACACGGGAGCTGCTGGAATAGTTGTTCCCCATTATTAACCAAAAAGTAAGCTTTGCAAAATTTCCAAATCTGAGTTCAAATCTCACTCATAAAAGATTGTTGTTTAATATAAAAACCAAAGGCGGAGCCATCATTTGGTTTTGATTTGGCTCCAAGCAGTGCAGTCCTTACTAGGCTTCGAAAATAAAAGGATCACCTTGTAAGCACGGTTTCGTTCATTTAGGCAATGTCGTAATATCATCGGACACTCCGGTAGTCGTACGGATTCATGCCGAGAACAACAATATGGAACGTTTTTGCTCCATCGTCCTCGGCTAGGACTGTGCCACACAATGCACGGCCAGCAAAAAACTTTGAGGAACGTGTGCACAACGGATTACCAGCTCAGGTACACGAAGAAGTCGTTAGTAAATATGCTACGCTGGTGAAATTTGCTGATGCCTTTGAATTGTTTGCGTCGTTTTTAAGTAGCTTGCGTCTACCTGCTTTCACTCAGCCGCTCCTGCTCAAACCGCCGCAACAAACTGTGCTCTGTGGGCATTACAGCTGAGCGGACTAAAGCTCCCCACCACCGTCAGTGCGAGCTCTCAAATCAGGTGTACTCAAAAGCCAAGTTAAAGATGACTTGGACGCATATCGTCTATAAAATAAGGGAACCAGGGTATTATCAACATCCAAACTGACAGGTGTCAAGACGTAAACTTTCAGGTTTCAGGGGTTCATCATCCTGATTTGTTTATATTTACTTATCCAAACGGTACCAAAAGAGAGCCTCTGACCTCCGATCTTTTCACGCACTGTGTAGAAAGTCCCCCACGTCATGGTGCGGTCCGTAGATTGTACAAGTTGCCCAGTCTTAAAATAATCGTATCCGTCCACCTTATTTGATTTCTACATTCGTGCCTGGGTTATTTACAAAGTAATGTATCATTAAGCCGTTTACCCTCTAAGGATATTATTAACGCGTTTCCCTTAGCACCCAAACTCTTCCTTCCACTGAACACCTCACTGAAATTCCAGCGCTCTTGTCAGTAACGACCGAAAAACGGGGCAAATAACGACTCGCGTTTAGTCAAGGAGGGAACATCTTAGCTATCTGCGCAGTATGTGGCTGCTGTTCATGAAGCAGGAATATCAGAAAACTCCCGGGAAATGAAGCGTATTGGCTGAGGAAAAAATGCACGTGGTCTTTATTCTCTTTACCAGTAACAGGACCATGTTTCAGAATTCTAGAATTCCTCACTATGACCCACCCTGTAAGGGATTTAATGCTTCCTAAAGTTGTTAAAAGGGATGCAGAAGGGCTTGCTTTCCTTATTTTCTGCAAGGAGTGTAGATTTTCAAGGACCACGGCATAAGAGAAGCGAACACAGGAAACCTAATCTGTTCCCTTCTAAGATCCAAAAGGTTCTACCACAATATTGTATTAGAAGGTGTAGCTTGAAGCGCAACTAACTTTCCTTTACCTGCAAATAGACAACTTCTAAATGCCTTCCATTAGTAGACATTTGTATCACTCTGACGATTCCGAATTGGCCTCTAAATACGCGCCAAATTTAAACTTATTAATTGTAACGCAATTGAAACTAGACTGTGCTTGCTTACACGTGTTTATCAATGACATAATACATGTGCTTCTCTCCTTCTCTCGATTACAGGTACACCCGACCAAACCCATTGACTGTTTTCATACTATGTTGTTTGACTTTTGTACACATCCGGTTTCGGTTTCGTTTTCAATACACGTGTGTTGTTGTCACGCTCCGGTCTTCTCCCCTGTGTCACCCAACCTGTGCGAATGTGTGTTTTGTGTGCCGTGTGGATTCGGTGATACCAATTTCCATATCTACATACACATTTCAGAACCGACGTGAGCCGTCACTACATCCTCGCGAGCATCGAATACCGCTGACTTCCTGACATCCCACGCTACATTATGTATGCAGCTCCTCTTCACGGCATGCGATTCATGCACAAGCCAGCATTCTGATTGGTTAGCTGTGCACAAGCCTGGAAGAGCGCGCGTTCAAACTGCACTTGTGCACAAGCCAAGATAAAACGAGTTAAATGGTTAGAGCGTATAAACTAAGGAAAGATGGGCTGCCAGTGCAAGCGAGAAAATAGCACTAAACAATTTAAAGAATTTATTGCAGGAAACCTCCGCTTCTGTGCGTGAAATATGTACAATTTGTCGTCTATAAAATGAATAAGTAAACTTAACATCACAATACGTATCCACGTACCTTAAAATGCCCTCCATCGACCTGCCCTTTTTCACACAACCTGTTTCTATCTACACACATCACGTCTTCCAATAAAAGTTTGACAGCAACTCGACATTCGTGTTTTCAGGAATCTCAATCTTGGATATACATACATATCCAAGACTTTTCGCACTCCGAACTTTAAGTTGCATTCACCTTAGTCAATCTGCAAAAGCAGTAGTGTCCTATGAAAAATCGTGTTAGCGGGAAAGGTCGAAGAGAAGCCGGACGGCGTTCCCCGGACTTGAACCGCGAACACGCCGGTTGCTGCAACCAGGCTCATCCCTGTAGGCCACCAAGCCACGAAAGGCCATTGGTGGAAACATCTGTTAATCAGCTAAACCGTCGGCTAAGCAGTCGTATGTTCGGGTGTGGATCACGTGACTCGGTACATCCAATCATTTGCTTGGGCTTGGCTTGTGCATGAATCGACTACCCCTCTTCACCTCAACCCATGGAGCCTCGCTGCCAGCAGAGTTTGATTTTGATTATCTATTATCCGCCGCTTAGTGTGGTTCTCAAAACATCTTCGTTGTTTTCAATGCGTTTGGCCGTAGTTATCCCTCGATATCCTCGTCATTACCACGATTACAGTCTTAACATTATACTTCAACACGAAAAATAGCATACTATGCGTTCAGTGAGTATGTTACACAGGCTCCGCATCAAAGCGAGTCCTGAATGATTTGCTGCCATGGCTTTTGCGCTATCGCAGAGCTTTGTCTAAAGAAAAATGCTCAGTAGCAACACTTGTTGCGTGGATACAAAAGCATCAAATCTGGATCCAGCTCTAGGGTGGAAAGAGAGGAAAAAATAAACTGCAAACGAATCCGTTTGCTCGGGTCGCATGAAAGGTGCCTCCACTGGCTTAAATTTCCGCACACTATTGAGGACAGAGTGGAATTCACGTTACACCCAGTAGGATATATATACATATAATATACATATACGGCAATCATAACTACAATCTAAGGCGTCCGCCGTCTCTAATATGGTGATGCGTAAAAATCTTTCTGCTTGTAGCGTGTCGTCTTGCTGTGAAAGATGTAAACGACAGAACATTCAAAACCTTGTCATCCGAAAACTGACGCAGCTGTCAATTTCGTTGTGCGAAACGCCTCTTCGTATATCCTGCAAACCACACTCGGGATCGTCCACACCGCGCAACTCATCAAGCAGGCCGCGGCTTCGCTACAGGTTAGGTCAATTTCGTGGTTTATCTGGACGTAACTGTGAAATTCTGCGAGCAACAGAAACGGCAAAGCAGACCAAGAACAATTTTTTCTGCTATTCAGTCAGCTGTATTTTGGTCATGCACACCTTCAAATAGAATCGGCCTCCGTCACGTGGTTGTTGCGTGTTTAAACTAACTATCGCACAGCCATCGTTGCTATGACCTACACTAATGTATGAGTAGAAGTGGAAGCCTGCGTACTTGGATGGGGCTCCTTGGCCGCACAATGCTCCTAGCTGCAAAACCTTTGCAAATAAAAAAAACTTTTTGTGCTAAAATGTTGCATTTTGTTGTATATATGCTCACACCAAAAACCGTTCTAATCTACTTTCGCATTTTTACAGATCACCTAATTTCATTGTCCATTGAAGCAGTCATACCCCTGGCGAAAAATCCTGGTAGAACGCTTTCCTAGGTTCACTGGGGCCCCGAGACGCCTAGATAAGGTTCAATAGTTTGGACTGGTATTCGTAACTCAATTGCCTGCTTGTTTTAGACCACCAGGGACACGTCAGAGCTTTCGAAAATCCAATTCCATTGTGCGAATACCGAGCGCCTACTTGGATTGACGGGTGTCGGACCACTTTATAGAGGGCGGTCGAAATACCGGTGAGTACGCTTATCTACGTTTCAGTGACATCATGCGTACACATAGTTGTACACAATGAACGTGTAACCGACAGATTGTGGAATCGCCTCACCCAGAATCTGTTTACATCTGTACACCGGTAAGATATGTCGGCCAGCGTGAAATTTGTCTGTTCTCCGCTGAAGTTCTTGCAACCTGGGCTAAAATTCTACAAAGAAATGAGACTCTTAGCCAAGCGGTTAGTCGTATGAACCCCCAAAGACGACGAGAAAACTGACTTGAGAGCACTCGCATGTAGGTGTTTTTCTCTGACGAAACTGGCGTGAGAGGTCAAGACCCCACTACAGTTGAATTCACAAAAAAAAACTAAAAATTGATCATCACAACAAATACGAGTGATCAAAACAAAATGGAAACTACTTCCTGGAAGGCGCGGGCAGTTTGAACGAATTTAACAAACGTGCGACAAATTATAGACCTTTAAGGCTTAAGCATATAAGCCCCTCTATGCAACACGTTTACGCTGCCTCCCTTGAGAAATCTAGGGGGCTACAGAACACCATGTATGCCGGATAAGAATCAGCGTTCCAACTTGCGATAGCATATGGAAAACCAAACGTAAAACACTGTAGTTCTATTTCCAGTGAAGAAGAACACCTGTAAAGTTTCCAGTGTACATAGTAAGCCCTATGTTACAAATCAGTACAGATTCCGTTTAACTGTAAGTTGTATTGTTAGTGACACAGTTATCCCGACTGGTAATCTTTTTACCATGATATCAACCGCCAATCGATTTTCGATAAAACACTCAAGACCAAAGTTTCATGCACTACTGAGACACCCTTATAATAAAGGATTGACTGAATTTATTTAACGAAACAATAAAAAACCCGGAAAAATGCGCGTAGTGAAAAAACATAAAACCAGACCAACAAAAACACGATGTGAGGGCAAGTGCCAATGATGTCCAATCTAAGTAAATCAGGTAGAAGGTCATTTTCATGACGTTTCGTTGAATGAGTATTATCCACTATCAACAACGATGAAGGCGCACAAAATTGTGAAAGAATTTATCAAACCGAGCGGAACGTGACAGTACGAATTCAACAACAGATTGAATGTAATTCATTGTAAACGAAACGACTCACCCTCATAGGAGCTTAGTTATATGAAAATATTTGGAACAGACAAACGGGATTTCTGGCTGCACGTTTCAATCACAAAGCGTACAATCTACCTTTTATTCAATAACATGGACGCTTGCATAAAAAATGTTCATTAAAGAGGGTGACCAGTCCATTTTTCGAGACACAAAGTCACTCTTGGAAGTGAGTAGCACTATGCAGCGCTCAAATATGCATACGGTCTTGCACATTGTCATGTTTGGCCGTTGGTTCGTTCGCTGGGCTAAACAATTTGATCGAGAACGTTTCATCACCAATCGGAATGACTCTATCGGTAGGTTGTTGAGGAGGGGATAAAGCGTGGCGGTGTATCACTGGTTGCTTGCAAGGCGGCAACTGTCAAATAGGACACTGGGTTGCCGACTTTCTCTTGGTAAATATTTATTGTGAAACTATGTTTCTTTCGCTGTTGTAATGGCCTGGCTACACTAAAACCTACTTTACCATGAGTGTGTGGAAAAGAATTGAATTTGGTAACGCTAGATTGAGTATACAATGTTAAAGAGGGTCAAATGGAACAGACTCACTAAGAATAGTTCGTCGTTGGCCCAGGCCAGCGAATAAGTAATAATTCAGTTATGGTTGCCCAGGGGTCTTCTTTTGAACATTTCTCACATATAATAAAATCCGAAGATAGTCTGAATTTTTTTGATACCAGAATCAGTATATGAAACTCGCGAATGACCGCTGCAAGCGCGAGCAATCTCAGAGGAGAAAATCGAAGCACGTGACAACGTTTGTATTGCTTATAAACGCAAAAGAGCGCATTCCGTAGTTTTTCGTATTCAAACAAAAACGTTTATGCAATTGACGAAATACGTAATGTTATAATGGAAGCAAAATAAAGGTACAAAACACCACACTGTAAACCCACCTGGAAGTTTTTGCTTCCAAACTACAGCAAGATATCATTCAGCCATTGAGTGGCCATGGGATGATAACACATTAAGGGCTCTCGAGATGCGGCGTAACCAAACTATACCACAACTGTTTTATGGTTGGAACTGGATTTCGTTGTACACTGTAGCGGTCACTTCCTTGTTCCTCCAAACAACTTCGAGTAATTTGTCTCGTACATCCGTGCTCACTATATCACGCAACTGCTTTGTACCGAAAACACTCAACTCACGTGACAAAACCCTGTCCTGTTCGCCGAGCTGGGCGAACAGATCAACGACCATCTGATCAGCCTCCAGTACACACACCAGAGCTACCAATATTCCGACGCATTGACTTAGCAGACCTTATTTGGAGAAATGATTCCTTTCTTGAGAAGGGGGAAGCCTACTGGGAGGGTTGTTCTGCGAAGCTGTGCGGGAGTGAAAACTCGCTAACCAAGCAATTCCCATACGACTTACCACAAAGGAACGGATCCTTCTGACTGTGGTGGTTAACAGACCTATCCGAAATTTGGAAGACTGCACAATGTGTTAGCTCGCGTGCGTTAGTTGGAGCTGGCTCTTTATCTGTTCACCGTGCTGGGCAGTTTGCTTGCAAACGTTTCATCACCAATCTGGGGGATGTCACTGGAAATGTCCACCCGACCTACAAACAGCAGTTGACGTAACTGGTTGCCATTAGTAGACTGCAGGGTAGGAACTTTAGACTAGCCAAGGCAGTATTACACGTCTCTCACACTAACAACAGTTATCAAGTTAGGTTGTGACCCTGACCTTCACCGGAGCAAACTGAACCGTGATGACTCAAATGACCTAAAAAAAACTGAACTGCCGACCGTTTTAAAGGTCGAATGTCATCGACACATTCGTTAGAATTATGACGAAATGATATCGAGAGCAAAGGTTTTAAAAATGTCATGAAAATCCCTTCCAAACGGACAGTTTGGTGGGGTAGTCATAGAGGTTTGTTGCAGTGTGTGCGACGTGAGACTGACACGGTTCTGTGTTGTTAATCTGTAGCTTCCAAAGAAAACGCAGAGCATTACTTACAAGAGTGGGCACAGAGTACATGAGGAGTTCATCAACATTTACAAGAAGTGGGAGGTCTCTGATTTGAGTCTTCACAGACATTCGCGAGTTGCGCGTCGCTGATTATCCCCAACAAGGATGGAACAAGGATATACAGTGCTAATGGTTTTTGAACGTGGATGGGATTCACCTTGTCAGGAAGGTCAGATTCCTGAAAGTAACCTCCGAACGCCCGAAACCTACTGAGACCCTAGAACCCCACCAAAATCTCAATGAGGAAGCCGGCAAGCATCCAGGCTAGTCAAACACTCAAACAATTCAGCAAAAGCCGATGAGTGTTCAGGCACGCCACAGAAGCACGAACGAATATGATCAGCGTTCAGGCACTTCATAGAAGCACGATCGACGTTGATGGATGTTCACTAAACGCCGATCAGACGGCCTGGATCAATGTCAAAAAGTGCCTTTCAAATAGCACGGGACAGCACTCACTCGCTTGTTGCAATAAAGCTGTTATGTTCCTTGTCGGTGAGTTCTTTTTCTGGCACCAGGCACTGGAGTGGGAACTGCAGTCAGATATAACACACATAAAGCACAAGAACAGCAGTAGAGCGGCTCAACTATTGAATAATTAAAAAAAACTATTGGATGGATGAGAAACCACAAATCAAAATAAACCAATGAACAAAACATACTTACCTGCAAACCAATTCAATTCCAACGAAAGTCTCAAATAAATCTGACTTGGACCTCTCGTTTATGATGGTCTTCAAATAAATGTGTTGCACAGCTAATCATCATCATCATCATCATCATCATCATCATCATCATCATCATCATCATCATCATCATCATCATCATCGTCATCATCATCATCATCATCATCATCGTCATCATCATCATCATCATCATCATCATCATCATCGTCATCATCATCATCATCATCATCATCGACGGCATGACATCTGTGTTCAACAGTGATGCTTCGATGCCATACGACCATGATTTATTTGAAAGTCTTATTTTGAAAAAAAGAATAAAGGCCGCCTCATGTTTCAATCAGTACGATATTTGAAATATCGTAGTATATTTTCCTAAAGGAAACTACTCACAAGGTTGCTGGAAGCTCTTCGACAACTCACAAGTGGTTTCACCCTTGCTGGAGCTCATCAGGTAGGCGCAGTTCCCATGTTTCCCTTCATTCAACCTTACACCGTCCGAAATTCCAAACATGCACTCATTTGCACACCAGTTTGGTTTACACGGGAAGTTCAACTAAACCGAAGAGTTTTTTAGTAACCTTGTGAGTATTTACCCTCAGGAAAGTATACTTCGGCAACTTGAATATCGTACCAACTGAAACGTAAGGCGGCGTTTGTGTAGCACATTCAGTTGAAGGACGTCATAAACGAGAAGTTCAATTGGGATTCAGTTGAGTCTCTCGTAAAACCAGATTGGTGTGCAAATGAGTGTATTTCACGAATTTCGTACAATTTGGGTTTAGTTAGAACATAAGGTTGGCGGAAACTCGGGGTCTGCACCAAACTGATATGCTCCAACAAGGGCAAAACCAATCGTAGACTGCCAAAGGGTTTTTAACAACTTTATGAGTAGTTTCCTTCATGAATGCAATGAACGAGTACATGAAGGAAACAAGAAGGGCAGAAGGAAGGAATAACGAATCAACATGGCTACGTGCTTGATTGATTGATTGGCTCACCAGACGACTGACCAGTCACGATGACCAATCAGCTGACTTTTATCGATCGGCGCTAATTTTTCAAAACCTCACGGGTCTACTCGTTGTCTTCAGCCATCCGGTTACCAAACAGCTGAGGACGAACAGTTGTGTTTCTCTGAGGTTATACGCTAACGATAAAGAATGCGTGCTTGGTACCGGGGCTGGAAAACCTTCGAGCAAAGCGCGATTCACGCCCACTTGCTGACTGACCTTTTTGGAGGAAACCGTACTGGATTTGCAGTCCTACGAATTTACTTTAGCGTGCTACGTCGTGTGCTAAAATCCATGGAAGTCCAATCCAGTTTTCTGACCGACTATTTCAATCAACTTTGGCTGTACCGAACAAAACGACAATTTCGTGTTGCTCTCAAATTTTTCATCTCTTCCTGCGTGTTTTTGGTACTAGAACCGGGATTGCTATGTCCGATCGATAGACACGCCACAAATTATTATCTCTATCTACTGTTTGGTCTCTATGTTTTTATCTATTTGGCCACATTTCGGACTTGGACTCACACAACCTACACGTATATGGGGTTGGCCACGGGTATAATCAATTTGAGCATACACTTCGTTCTACGATGCTACAGTGTGGCCGGTAACGAAGTGCCCATCTCACTTATGTTTACAGGAATACTGGCACTTTTCGTTGTACTTCCAATCTGCCTGGAACTCGTATTATCCCTTACTTTATTGTACTTTGTCGTCCTGGGAAAATTAAACCAGATATACGGGCGTTCGGTGCGGTTGAGAAACATGTCGTTGATAGATGGTCCCCTAAGGGCGGAAGATTTACCCAGATGGTTCTTGTTTGACCTGAGTCAAGTAATACACATGTATCACCTTGACGCGAATCGTTCGAACAAGGTATTTTACGTGCGTTGTTTTCTGTGGGGATTGGTCATATTCATCGGTTTGTATGCACGATTTTGGAACACGTTACGAAAGCGATTTGCCTTTTTCAAAATGGGTAAAAGTGTACAAGCAAGGTGTCAGACACGTCGGGCGCATGAGGGTAGTTCACACTGGATAGAGACGATTATGCCAAAACACGTGAGTGCGGAATACCAACGATTGCGTCGACTACATGAACATCATGATGTGTCTGAGTGGTTTTACATGCAAACGTTTGATTGCATCTCCATCATGTTTGCCGATATTGTTGGGTTCACCAATATGAGTTCGAAGTTGACCGCGCTTCAAATTGTCATCATACTTGGTGATTTAATCAAACAGTTTGACGAGGTATGTGAAGCGACACGTTGTGAGAAGTTGGGAACCTTGGGGGACTGCTATTATTGCATGGCTGGTGGACAAGACCCAAACCAACCACATGCTATGTGTTGTATCGAGATGGGTCTGAGTATGTGCGAGGTTCTGCGTCGATTCAACGAAGAGAGTCAACAATCGGTCAACATGCGCGTAGGCATTCATACCGGTATCGGGCATGCCGCAATCCTGGGCTGTGATCGCTTCCGGTATGATGTCTACTCCTACGACGTCCGTATTGCCAATGAGCTGGAGTCAACCGGTCGACCTGGTTTTATCCATATAAGTCAGTCGACTTACGAAGAGGTTAAGGACATGTATGTAGCCGTTCCCGGTCCTGATTTGGTTGTGGACAAACGTGAGCACTCTTTTTTGTTGGAACAGACTGCTGCGAAAGTCAATATACCTACCTACTTTATAGCAGCTCGAGAAAATCGTGTGTCCAGAACCAGCAGCGTGTACGAAAAATATGCGCATTCGAGGAGACGGACATATCGTCAAGGTGCGAGTGAGCAATCGGAACCGAGTGCACTCAACTGGAGTTCCATAAGTTCAACCGAACCTAATGATCATTCAAGCTCCAGTTCGGATTCGGATATTCTGGATCCCAACGTGGAGTGGCTTGAGTTCGAACTATCTCCAGAAGCGTTGGCAGACATCAAGCTAAGTCATCAGACTAGCGCGATGCATTTGCGTCGTGATATTGAACTGATCCAGGATTTACGAACCGACCCAGCCAAACAACATTTACTGTTCCAAGCACCCCCATTGGATGGTGTGCTTTTGCGCTTTCTCAATATGGAAATCGAATGGCACTATCAGATACAAAAACGGTTCTGCATTGGTCCGACATTTGTAGACTCTGAAAAATTGGCTCAACTGATGGATGCCTTTGTGTTTTTTATCATCAATCTAATGATGTCCGCATTTGGCATGTTTGTTGTTCCAAGGTTTGCACTCGCCTTCCTCTATTTGATCACATTCGGTATCTCCTGTTTCTTACTGTTCACGGCCTTGTTCACCAGTACAACCTATCCAGACCGAATTAAATCCAAATGGTTACGGAAATATTATCAGCTATGCACCAAACAAATTGTCTACGAACTGCTTACAGGCCTGCTCACGTGTTTGCCTACCTTTATCATTTTGATTTATCGTGGCACGTTTTTCAAGTTGGAGCGACCTGAAATTCAAATGTGGCTTTTTGGTTCTTGCAGTTTAGTCGCCATGATAGTGCACTGTATTCCGTCTTCATCGGCCTCCTGGGCAAGATGTACGTGCTGTGTGTTTAGTTACTTTGTACTCCTGATTCATCAAATTGTTCACATCACTGAAACGCAAAACCTTCCGCTATGTCTGCACAAAATTGTACTGTTCAATGGATTACCCCTGGATAGGTGGTTATACGTGCAACAGTTTGAACAATTTCTCTGTTTTTTTCTAGTGATGCAACTTACACGTGAGACTGAACGGATCTGCAAGCTTTGTTTTTTCGTACACCGCGAGGCTCAGATCGAGAGTGAGGCAGCAGAGAAGGCTATGTCCGAGGCACATGAGTTGTTGTTCAACATTGTTCCTGCCTATGTGTTTGAGGAACTTCGCGAAGGCGGTAAAGATGATTTGTTCAGCCCACAGGCTACACTACACTATGCGGTCGCCCACCCAATGGTTGGTGTTGCTTTCGTTTCCGTCGCCAATTTTTTCTCGCAAATCTATCGCGAAGACTTGGGAGGCGCAGAACGCTCGCTACATCTGTTACACACGATTATTTGCACGTTTGACAAACTACTCAAACATCCGGATGCAAAACATGTGGAAAAAATCAAGTCAATGAACGAAAACTATATGGTCGCGTCGGGGTTGAACCGCAAAGAAATAGAGCAGAATGTGGATAAAATGCGTCATTTGTGCACTCTGATGACCTACTGTTTCATGCTTCGTAAGGCATTGTTCGAAATTCGTGTTTATGACCGGAAAGAAATGGGTTTTCTGCGCGCTAAGATCGGTTACAATATTGGACCTGTGACGGCGGGTATTATTGGGACCACTAAACTGCACTACGATATTTGGGGGGACACGGTCAATGTGGCAAGTCGAATGTGTTACACCGGTGTTCCTGGGCCTATTCAAGTATCAGAAGATGTGAAAAACACGTTAAAAGATCGCTTTCATTTTGTTTATCGTGGGGAGTTTTTCGTGAAAGGTAAAGGTATGATGAAAACATATATATGTGAGGAGAAAAAAACCTAGTTTGAATGGGATCGTTTTCGACGTTGTTCTCATGTACAGTTTGAAGCATAAATTTACTTTTTATGAAAACGTGTTCTTCCTGCAGGATGGCGGTTGCCGGACCTTTAGGATGTATCCTGGACGTGTATCCTGGTTTGAACAGTGCTCCAGTCGCGACGGGATGATTGCGAAACTACCGAAATTGAGTTTATCTAAGTTCATCCACATTGCATAATATCTTTGATCGCGCCAGGATTTGAACCCGGAACATCCGGGATGTAACGCCAACGTGTTGTCACGATTTCAAAAGCGCAAAGGAATGGACATATACAAAGAGGTGAGCCTGCTAGCGCTTGGACTATATGGCTAGTTTGAATCGCATCCGTTTCATCGGTTTACCTCACGTCATTTAGAAACAGGCATTGACAAGAACGGAAGGTTGCGTCCCAGCCACTTCGTGCTGGGGCGATGTTGTATAAGGGTAACTCACTTTGAATATAGTGGTTAGCCTCAACTGCTGACCCGCTACAAGGAGCGAAGAGGTCGTAAAAACGATCTCAAAGTTACGTGAAACGTTACCAGGACAACTGGATCAATCGGATGAAATGTTACGGGTTCACCTCCGATTTCCGAACGCGTTCGACCGCACGGGCAGGTAAGTCTGTTTTGGTTCTGCTAAAGCACAAAATAGTATTAGTGGAAAGGTGGGGACTAGGCTTACCTTTGAAGCCACAGCAAGGGCGAAAACGGAAGCAAACTCTCTGCAATCCCATAATTAATGTCATACCATTGAAAGAAGCTGTTTCAGCTCTGATGTCAGATGGTTCGATGAACCAATTTTGGATTAGCCGAAACAGAATGAGCTCATAAACAGCAGTGAGACCGTCGTTTGAGAAATGCGGCTCAAGATCTGCACGCAGTTCATCAAAGTTCAAGTTTGAGAAGTGAGGATGTTTATCCTAAAACGGTAAGGAGGCGCCAGTGAAAGACTTCACTTTGTGAAAAAAGTGAACAGCAGGTAGCCACGTGCACAACTCAGCTGAGGGCAAATCTATTCAAGCTTAAACAGACCTAGGAGTCCGTGTAAGAAACCGCAACCTCCTCCACACTTGCCATTCATGGGAGGGCAAATTAACCGGACTGGAAACAGGTAACGACAGGGTGAGATCTCGACACCATCACATCGTCTGCCCCCCCCCTCGAGAATGACACTACGAAATGCAGCAGAGAAGTGCAGTCTGGACGGCTCAAACGAAGTGACGCGAATTTGGCCACAGCACCCCTGTAGTAAACGAAGCTATGAAGGTGCACCGTGAATATTGAGCCGCCTTCAGTCTCAGAAGTGTATTCTTCTACTCAAGCGTCATCGTGCCACTGGTCCTGACGACTGTTCACCTGCTGTTTTCAAGGATGGTCCATGGGCAGTTCAGCTAATTATCTTGAGTAGTGTTGGTAGGTGTCCCAAAGCTCAAGAACTTCCAGGTACTCCGACAATAAGATGCGCGTCTTTGGACTGAGTACAACTACCTTTGATGAAACTTTCTGTACGAACTCTTGATGCTAGGCTCCACTCTCCTCTTCCGGTACCGCCCAGTCTCGCTAAATGACCTCGAAACTCCACGTAGAATTGCGATTATTAACTAGGTTATCAAACGTTTCAGACGCACACGGCTACTGTGCACTGGATGAATGAACGAAGAATAGATGTCCCAACGCGGTTGCGCTGACACATGATGTTGCGCCTGTCTAGACCAGCACCATTAAACTTACCTGGAGCAAAGCTAGTGGGGAAATCCTTGCGTTTTAAAGTGACTGCTTTCTCGAACTTTCACTGGCCCATTTATTATTTGTGTTGCATCGTGGTCCGTCTTTCATTTAATTGGTTAGTGTGAGAACTTCTGTCATTGGTAGTCTTCCCTCAATAGTCAGGGTAAGTTTTGAAACGGACCGTCTATCATCATCATTATCACTGGAAAAAACATGAGAGAAGAACATTGATGCTTCACTGCTGTACGACCATGTCAAGTCACTTGAATAAAGAAAAAAGTGGGAAAGGGAGGGAACACAGAACTAGCTCACCCATAAACATTCGATATAGTTATACTTCCAACGCTCAGGGTAGGAACTTACTACCGACTGCCAGTATTTTCATCAGTAATTCGCACGACAATTTGTTTCCACTGTCTGTCGATACAAACCAACAGGAAGTCCCAATATGATGACTCGAAGTTGAACGGATGCTGAACTATTCAAGAAAGATGAGCGATCTTATTGTCTCTTCGCCACATTTAGAAGAGTTTACCGATACCGCTCACTTATATTTTCTCAATCGATGAGTTAAACTAGGTGGTCGGCTAGATGCCAAATCGTATGAGATTATAGCCGATTGCTCAGAGTTACGCAACTGATCCGGCAGAATTTCCCAACAAATCTAATTTAGAAGTGTCCAGACCTGGATACCGAGGCCAGTTTATTTGACAAAAAGAACGAAAACCTTAGATAATTTGTCTATTTAAAGTCCACTGTTCTTGCTGGTGTTCTCCGAAAATTGAGAATATCTGGAATGGGATAGTTCATAACACGCGAGCATAGATATTCAAGATGATGTGAGGTGTACACTGCTGATGATTCCCAATAAGAATGAGGCAGCTGTACAGTGCTTCTCGACTTTCGAGTCGAAATCTCCACCGAAATTCCCGGATCTTCTCACACTACCGACAATCTATAAGTAGCTCAGAGGAAGAACAAAATTCACCCGATGAGTGAAACTTCCATCTGAGAAGTCGTTGCTCGAGAAGCCAGTCAACACGTGTGACCAGGTGATGTGGATCCCGTGATTGAAGGATGAGCAGCGCTATATCCTGTCTAAGTGCGAGTTAATCATACTGCTTATCAGCTGCTCGTGGCCGAACTGTCAGGTGCTCAAGCTACTAGCCGGGAAGTCGCGGGTTAGATACTCTCCGGAGTTTCGTGAGATGCGTACTGCTGATGATTCCCAATAAGGATGAAACAGCTGTACAGTGTTTCTCGGCTTTTCAGCATAGACTGGCTTCACTTACAGGATGACTTAGCGTCTAAGCATAACTGGTAAGAGTTCCCGAACGAAGATCCGGAAGCGGTATACTTGCTACACGTGTTCCGTGAACTGGTGGAGTATGTTGGTCTTCCTGTCCCGTGTGTGCTGCATCGAATTGCATGCGCATTTATTGTGCGCAATGTGAAAACAAGCGTGGCAACTTTAGTTTGACACTTGAATGCACAAAAAACAATTTGATCTGATGTGAGTCGAAGTCGCGAGCATAGCACGTAATAGCGTACGAATCACATCGCTCAAGCGTGAACACCCTCACCCGTTCAGATGTACAAATTCAGGTGTGTCCAGCATGCGCTGGTGGAATAGTGGTAACACACCCGCCTCGCATGTCAGATGTCCGGAGTTCAACACCCCACCCAAGGATATGCACTGCTGATTAGCTCTAATAACAGCGAAACTCGAGTCCAGTGCTTCCCCCTTTGGTGTGGACTCATCAGAATAAGACAGGCGGACAACTATTCAAACGAGAGTGAATTGAATGTGCACATTGCAAACCCCGCAACCACCTACAACAAGGGACAGTTTTGTGAGATTACCTTCTCCCTACCAAAGTGAGGAAAACCAACAATCTCCGTGTAAACATGGTAGTCAGTGTTGTACCTATACGTTGTTAGGTCAGTTGACCGAAAATTTCACTCGCTTTTTTGTCAGAATAGTGCTCTCCGCCCGACTCTGAAACAGAGACATTTGAACAAATTGGTTCACACACACACACACAAGGCCAGAAGTGCCGTGGCTTGGGTTACATCACTGAGCGCCAACTGTGGACCGCTTCCTGATCATCTTTATACACCGTAGTGAAGCATCTAGTGAACATAATAAATGACGCGACTGATCCTAAGAGTAAGTGAATCGCGCCCCAAGGATTTTGTGATGCTTTAACGCAGCATCATTTTCGGAGGTCTTGCACAACATCCACAGAGAGAGAGAGAGAGAACTGTGACTATCCCACCGGGGACGTTGCTCATCAGGCTTTTCATCACCGAGATGCGGAGTTGCATGAGTTTTGGAAAGGCGGGTAATAGTGAAGCATCTCAAAACACATCCTTTAGGGCTTTCAAGAGCAATTTGTATTCATTCTATTATATAAAAGTTGAAAAAGGCTGCTTGCAATACAAAAATAGAACGATATTCGCGTGTGATTTATACCTTACGGTTGTGGCACCTGAAGCTGAGCATATGCTTAGAGTGAAGTTTGGGAAAACAAACTGTACTGTCTACTACTCATGAGGTTGCTGAAAATTCTTCGACAGCCCACGACCGGTTTCGCCCTTGGAAACATCACAAACGAGAGATTCAGCTGGGTTCCAGGTGAGTCTCTCGCAAAACCAAATTGATTTGCAAATGAGTATATTTCTTGAAAACAGTCCAATTTGGGTTCAAGTAGAACATAAGGTTGACGAAAACTCGGGGACTGCGCCTGCCTGATGAGCCCCAAAAAGGGCGAAACCGGTTGTGGGCTGTCGAAGGATTTTCAGCAACCTTATGAGTAGTACATTGCGAAAAATTACATCCATCGCGATATCTCGAATATCGTAGCAACTGGAACATGAGGCGGCCTGGTGCAGCACGTTCAGTTGCATGGAAACATCACGAACGAGAGATTCAGCTGGGTTCCAGGTGAGTCTCTCGCAAAACCAAATTGACTTGCAAATGAGTGTATTTCTTGAAAACTGTACTGTCTTTTCGGAACGCAACTACCCATCCACTGGCAACTTTAGCCTTGATAGGACCGTTCGGCGATGGTTGGCTAATCCGCTGTTGTTCGCTGAATCATCATCCTGAATTCAATCGCGTGTCATGAAGTTGTGTAAAGCAGAATGCACTCCGTTATCGGTGCTGTGCATGAATACTATGCTTGCCTTTCAACGTGATCATATGCGTGAAATGGTGGTTTTTATCAGTCATATACTGGCTGCGCTATACACATCGATCGTTCTTCGTTATCTGAGCAAAGTTAGCTGCGTCTCTCAGAGGAAATTTCGGCGCCAAAGCACAGATTGATGACTTGGGTCGTATAAACGAGGGATTTTCGCGGGACGTACTGCAACAGGACGATTTACTTGGTTTATTTTTCTCTTCATTTCTTCAAAGCCCCCTGTACATGTTTTCGGAGTTAAAGGCCGCTATGCTACAGCCTTTTACTCAGCAGCTTCCCCGTTAAAAAAATTGGGAAGCTATTGAGAAAGATATGAATACGATTCGGGCTATAGATGTACGGTTGTGGAATCCGAGTTTACAGCGTTCGGTCAAGGCAAAAGAATTCACCGAGGTGCTGGACAAACTGAAGGTAAATCCGCCCGTTTGTCTGATCATAGCTTATGAGCATAGAATCTTGCACAGATTGAATACAGATGCTTTCGATAGCGTTGAGATTGAAATCTGAACCCCTTACCCAAATGGTTCGTGATTCCAACCCGCTTCCAATTTTCCGGTTGTTCCTATTACGGTTTGGAAAACCTGGTAGTTTCTCGAGAATCTTGAATCCTGGACCAGCGATTCAGAGAGGTGGCCAACCCTTGACCTGGCAGAGGGGTATGAAGGAGATTAAGAAACGTTTGGGTGTTGTCGGTGCTACTCGCCATCCAGGATGGGGACCGCGTGATCGCCACTGCGCCTGGATATGGACGCTGCAAGATATGGCTGCCAACCGATGTTAGTGGCGATCTTGTTGTCAGTTTCTATCCAGACCGCTTGAATGAGTGTCTGGAGGTGTAGGCACCTCAAAATGATTGTAGTAAGCTAGCACTAAGTCCCTTCCCCGTCCACCTTTATTCTTTCCTTCACAATAAGACTTTCAAATAAATCATGGTTGTACGGCAGTGAAGCATCTGTGTTGAACACTGATGTCTTGCTGTCGATGATGATGATGAGTTTATAAATCGTTTAACTCAAGGACATTCTGTTAGATCTGACCAGCGGTTGGCTACCGTTCCTCGAATGGAAAGTACAAATTTTGAATGGTCTGGCTGAGAGAACAGATAGCCTCTTCATAGCAAAAGATGAATCAGGCGCAGTCAGTACGAAAAACGCAATCCGTGAAATATTTTGTTCAAGCGAACAGTCTGAAGACGCAGTTTCCCGGTATTCAGAGTGGTGCACAATCATCATCGTCAGCGTCAATAGAACGAGTGTCGTTACTGGGGCTTCACTGTCATATAGCCGCAAAGCTCAGTTATACTTAAAGTGAAGAGAAACGAGATGGCGCACTGGTTGGAGCGCGAATTTACTGACCGGAGGGTCCATGGTTCGAACCCGACCTCCGCCTCTTGACTTCCCCTGTCTAGGCTTGGGCAACCTGGCAGTATCCCAGCCCTCGTGCTTTCTTTGGTTGGCTTGTCAGCTAGGCACCGAAAGGGTGATACAGCTGAACGATTGTTTTTTTATCGAAGAGAAGCGAGTGGGTAAGAGTGAGATATGGTGTTAGTCTACCGCAAGCAGTTGAGGTGGGTAAACCTCCAAGCGCTCAGTCAAAATATCTGGAAACTGACAGCACAAACACCAATGGCATCAATCAGTCGCCATTCCTTGCAATGTCTACGAGGCACAGCAGGCAGGGATCACCATTTTGGAAGGTGAACCGCACCAAAAACACCTAAACTCCTCGAAATCCCTCACCCTCCTGGCAGACCCGTACGCTGTTCACTCCGCAGTTTGCGCGACTCTGAATGAGACATGGAGAACAACACTAGCCTCGGTAGACAATGCTCCCACAAACGTGGCCGAGTCACTTTGATTTATATTGCTGGATGCTTTCCAAAATACCTGCTGCACAGCCAAATAGCCGTTTTCGGATTACCTCGTTACGAATTCGTTGACATCATCCGACACCGGCAACGGTTCTGAGACATCAGTGGTCAAAAGCCAGAAGGAGTTTCAGATCAACTGTTTGTAGATGCCATCTTTCCACCATACAACAAGAACCTGGTACACACGACCCTTTTTGATGCCATAAGTGATTCAAATTGGCAGACGTCATTCGGGTTGCGGAGATTCGTGCACTGACCTCCTCAGACACACTGCCGTCAGAGGTAATGCAACTGCCGGAGTATATAAAATTCTCCACAACCTCCAGTGTTTCTCCTTGAATTGCAAGGGGATGCTCAGAGACTGCACATTCTGAAGCAAAACTTTGCATTTTGAAGGTGCAAGATGTACGTGGAATGATGATATGATGTTGTCAGTTTATTTAACACAGCTTGTGTTCGGGCTCTGCTCTCAGCTGTTAAGGGGATGTCGTCTGCGTACTCCAGATCGAACTAGTTCTCACTTGCAACGATTTGAACACCGGGGTATTTAACACCTTCCGGTCTCCTTATTTCATCGACGATGAAGTTGAACGGAAATAGGGGGAGAGCGGACATAGCTGCCGGACACCACGTTTTATAGGGTGGATTTTAGAGAACCACGAAGAATGTTCACATTCCTAACCTGAACACTACATAGCGAATAAGACCGAAGTGTTCCGCACTGGTTGGGCTATGCGTGGAATTCGTCAGATAGAGTAGGTTCAACCCTCCGAAATTTCTCGTCCTTCAGTGCCGTACAACTATGTGAGTTTATTTAAAATAAAGCCTTTTAATGGAAATAATAAAGTCAGATGAGGATCTGGGACAAGCATACAACAAACAAGCGAGGTGTCTAAAACTCCAATACTCAGTCAGACAATCTGGAGAGAAACTGACAGCATGAACGCCATTGACATAGGTTTGGTGTCACATCCCTCGGTATATCCAGTTAAGCATGGGAGGGTCACGTGGGTCCCATCCTGTAAGACGAATACTATCCAGACTTTTCATGACCTCCTTCTGTAGGCCTCTGGGTCTTGGACACTCCGAATTAAGCATCGAAAACAACGCATTTCTTGACTAAGGGTAACTCGGCGTGCGTGACACATGGCCATTCACCTTAGTTTGCAGTGCTCGATGCATTCCCTCAGTCATAAGATAATAGAATCGTCCGGCTGTAACATTCTTTCGGTGCCTAGCTGCCATACCACCCGAAGGAAGCACGAGGGCTCGGATACTGCCAGGTTGCCCAAGCCTAGACAGGGGAAGACGAGAGGCAGAGGTTGGGTTCGAACCACGGACCTTCCGGTCAGTAAATTTGCGGTCTAACCACTGAGCCATCTCGTCCCATTCCCTCAGTGAAGTACCGTCTGATTCATCAAAATTCTAGTTCTTGATCAGCTGGTTGAGAATCCACTGAAACTGACCGGTTCCAGGTTCAGTGGTTATAGACCTGCAGACGCTTCACATCCCTTATCAACAGCCGTACAGGGTTCCTCTTACAACAAGTACACATTGGTAGCTGACGAATATGCAACATAACACAAAGGTGTGTGTCTGGTCATGCCATTTCACTCCACACATGAATCTGATTAATTAAATCGCAGAAAATCGATAAGGGTGATGAACTTTTGCTCATCTAGAGCAAATTTCTTCAGTCACGTGATAGCCTAGTTCACCGTGTCCCAATAAGACACATTTTTGGGGACTGGTTAACGAAAGTTTGGCTGATCGATAATTGTGGAGTGTTTTGACTTAGGATACAGCTGATTTTGTTCGTCTTCTTGACAGTAAATGTGAACAGCAGTGATGAGTCGTCAGTGAACACAAACGAATGGATGGTTACTTATAAGGTGGCTGCTAACTCTTCGATGGTCGATGACCAGCTTCGCCTTTTATGGGGCTCAGCAGGTAGATACAATCCCCGGGATTCAACCAACCTTGTGTTCAACGGCTATATAAGAGATGGACCTTTGTAATGACAGAACAGTAAGGAACTTATGAAGGCAATCTGGCGTCTTTGACTGCGGTTGCGAAACTTGGCAGCTTCACGTACAAAACATCTGCAAGCTCGAGAATAAGGCGCAAACTGGACATCCAGCGGTTCGAAAAATTGCCCAAATTCGTGGATAGAGAACGCATCATCAGCATCCCAAGTCTCAGGCAACTGCTGCAGCAGCGATGAATTCAACGAAACCGACGTTTACAAACCTGCACCGACTACTTCGTCCGGGTTGGTACTGCAGTCTTTGAGGATAAGTGAAAACGTGGATCATTACCGCTAAATGGCATCCGTTGCTGGATGTGAACCTAGGTTGTAACCGCCTTTCGTTCGGGGCACCTGTGAAGCCGACTCATCTTGTCACAGGAGACAGTCGCCGTAAACTAAACTAGGTAAGCTCACTTGAACACCGAATTGTACGCAGCCGCCGAAATACAGTCATTTCAAAGCTAATTTGACGTTAACAGGAGTCACAAATGAATGTCAGCTGAGTCGCTCGATCATGACTAAGCCTACCTTGTGAGCCCGAAGGAGGATGAAAGCGGTCGCAGGCTATCGAAATTTCCAGAAACCTTATGAGAATTGGCTTCCATCAGGAAAGTGTACTGAGCTATCTCGAACGCCGTACTACGTGAAATATGACGCAGCCTCTGTGCAACACCTCCGGTTGAAGAATATCATGAACCAGAAATTCAGCTGAGTGTTCCGGTAACAAACTTAATCTGCAAATGACTGTGTTTCACCCACACAGTGGCTACTTATAAGTAGTGGTGGTACAAAATATTCCCAATTGCTTCGAAGAAATTGCCAAAAGAAAGCGGACTGCAACGCTTTGCGATTGCAACAGGTTGTTCGGTTATCAGAAGGGGGTTCAGGAATGTGATCGACTTTGAAGCGGGGGCCATGGCTGGGACATGGTGATTAGCGAAACGGGTGGCCATGCATGATCAGGCGACTTAGGTTGAAAGCCAATCTCCTGGAATTCGTTGTGCACCAACGACCTAATAGGACTGAACTCCGCATTTACTGCATCCAACGAAGACCATACCGCCCAATTCGCAGTTGCCGGATAGACGTCTGCTGGAAGCACAGCTGTTTCATTCTTGTTGAGTATTCTCACCCAAGAGCTTTCGGTGTCCACCGAGCGATTTCGAACTCTTTGGTCATAAAGAAACAGAGCGATCCTCAGTTTCGGCAGCAGCGTACCAATGATAAATATTGGTGCTTAACTGCCATACAATAATCGGTGAATTATACCCTGATAAAGAAAGAAAGTGACGGGAACTTCATTAAAAAAAGGTCTTTATCCCCAAAAAACGACCAAGAACAAGTCTCCTACACTAAAAATCGGTACTGAATTGAAAATACCTCAGTACGAGCTCGGAATATGCCGCCCTAAGAAGGGTTGACTGAACGTCGCCAGGCACAAGACAGATCAGTTTTAGCTGGGCAATCAGTCCAGGAAGTGACAGTAAACTCGTCTCTGAGTTCGGTTAGTGTTACTAACCGCGTGAAGGAGATAGCAACCAGAAGGACATGAAGATCCGACGGGACTCTAGCTGTAACCGCATCAATTCCGAGCAGCCACGTCATAGTATGTTCTCCCAGAATTTATTGCCAGCATGGGTTTGGAATGGATAACAGTCTTCTTTCGTAAGCGGAGCAACCGAAGTATATGTTCCGATCCTAGACAATAAGACCACTCGGGTCCTCTACCAAAGCATTCGACTGAAGAACTCGAAGGCAATTCAGTGGCAGTCTGCGTAAGGCCACCAGAGTAGCCGCATAAAACACCCCCAAAATGTGGAGATACATGGGGCTCGTTGTCACATCTTCAACTATTTTCAATAGCGTCCCCATCCTACAATCATGAAAATTACATCACGTGGTCACCTATTGACTAGCTCCTCGAGTAACGACTTGTCAGGTTGAAGTTTCATTCACATTGTGAAATCATTCTTCCTCTGCGCTACTCATAGACTGATGGGACTGATAATTCTGATAATTCTCAACTGAGATTTTATCCTGTAAGTGTAGGCAATCTATGCTGAAAAGCCGAGAAGCACTCAATCACTGTTTCATCCTTATTGGGACTCACCAGGCATGCGCATCTCACGAAACTTCAGTAGGCAGTTTCGAACCCTCGACCTTCCGGTTACTAGTTTGAACACAACCGTTGGGCCACGAGCTACTGATTAGCAGTGCGGTTAGCTCTAACTTACAATGCCGCTTGCGATCACATGACGTGTTCTCGTGATTAAATGAAGCCCAGCTACTACTCAGCAAAAAACGTACAAGCCAGGAGTCATTTGTTTATGGTTCGGCTGCGGTTGGAAGTCAACATAAAGAACGGTTTGAGCGCAACCGAACCTCTCGCTTATGACATTTTCCAAATGAATGTGTCGCACAAAGGCCATCCAGCTACTACAATATTCAAGATAATTTTCCTTGACTACACCTATCTAATCTAATCAGCCTGAAGGAGGACAAAACCGACAGTAGGATGTCGAGTTTTCGGCAACCTTGTGGATATGACGTTACATCAAGAACGTACACATAGCTTCCTCACTGCCGGTTTGCAGGAACAACGAAACTTTTGGTATCCTATGGTGTCACCTCGTGGAGGGTAGTGCGTCGCAACGTTCGTTCCCTCAATGTAGTCAACTATCTGGGAGACCGTTGCCCTGAGGTTGGGCCTAATAGAACCCACAGAGGAGGTTGGCGGTACGTGCAATTAAAACTTTTTGTCAATCGTACCTTATGAAGAAGATACATAGATGGAGGAAAACTCGTGCTCTGAAAATCAGGATTCTCACAGACCCACACTTGTGAGTGCGCAGCGGAAAACTCGCATGATACAGATACAGAATTAGATCGATGAGAGTCCAGAATCAAGACCTATCTGATGAATTCCAAACCGTCTGTGGTTGTTTTTCTTGGATGCCAACCAACATTCCCATACTGCTCACGTATGAGCTCGAGATTGCTCAGTAGTTAAGACATGAAGCCACTGATTAGAAGGCCTATGGTTCTGAACCAGCCTTGGCATTTCTTAACCCTCTGAATAAAATGAGGTCGGATGTGGGGCAACGCTGGCCAGCACCGCTAATGGACTGAGCCATCAGGGTTGAAACTATCCCAGCGTGTATCCAATCCCCCAGGCACAAATGCATTTCAGAGAGACTCGGTGAAGCGCGCTTTTGTTTCGTTTGTGACAAGAACGACAAAGAATGCGGGCATGTTCGAACGATCGTCGCGAACGATGCACTACACGAATAATGGTGAAAACTGTCTGGAAGCTGACAATCTAACACATGCGAGTCGGGATAACATGCTCAACAGCTTGAGTATCTGAAGACCTATTCTCTTATTTATGTTGGAGTGTTTTTTATCAGTTTGGTACGTGTATGCAAATTCGTTGGGGAACTAACTACTAGTTAGTAGACAGAATTGTCCGTAAATTTTTCAACGCACTTTAAAGGATCCGATGATTACCAAACTATGCAGTTGGAATAGTATTGAGATTTCGAAATTCTAACGTCAGTACTTTAGGATATTCTCATGCTAAAACCTTGAGTGGTTAAGGCGCCTACTTAAAGATCGGAACGTCAGTGGCTCGAAACCAACCTCAGCAGCTCGACTGCTCCCGTCTTGGACAACCTGACAATACCTAGGCCCTTGAGCCTCCTTAAGATGGCACGGCACCTGGGCAACGAAAAGTTGTTACAGCTGAACGATAGCTTTCTTGTTTTATACTAAAACCAAACGATAAGTTCACTCGAAAAGAAAACCACCTCACAAATTGTCCGAGCCTCCCATCTGCGAAGCCATCGCTCGGTAATCAAATCAACATGACCACGTGATTAAAGGATGAATGGCGTTATGTCCTGTCCAACCATTAATTAATCAAATCGCTGGTCAACCACTTATAGCCGAGCGTTGCAACCTTCAACTACTGGCCGGTATGTCGCAGGTTCGAACCAAGCTGGAGATTCGTATTGCTGATGACCCCCGACAAGAATGAATCGGCTCGACATCGCCTCTTGGCTTGTCACCGTAGACTGAATTCACCTGGAGGATGAAATCTCCAGCAAACACAGAAATGGTAGGTCCAGGAGAACCAATCCACAAAGCGTTACGTCCTGGCTGGGTCCCAACAATGGGGGTAGCAGGACTCGGTCACCTGACGTTTAGAAACTGAAACAAGGAAAACTATTTGAATTAACAAGTCATGCGCACAGACGAGGTCGGCGACTACCTGCTGTTGGGAGCTCAGGCGATCAAATCTTGCTACACCAACCAGAATAAAACTGGCGGTGGACTGCTTTTCCAGGGGCGTCCACTCCAGTTTGATCAGGTAGCCCTTTAACCCTAATACTGTCAGAAAAAGAACGCATAAACCGCAGTTGAAAAGGATTATCTTCATTTTGATGACTGCTAGAGAAAGCTGACTAAATTCCGTCAGCTTGGCTGTAATCAGGCTGGAATAATTACACATGTTGTTTACCGTGTTAAGTACGGAGCGGCGCAATTGAGCAGTTGGTCAACGTAACGGATAGGTATGAAGACAACTACAATAAGTCCGGGTAATGTCGGTGAGATTCACGTCCAGGATACAGTCTACCTGACATTCTGTACTTAGCTGGTAACGTCGAACGACTTCTAATCGACGTCAATGGCGTTCTTGCTGCCAATTTCTACCCGGAATGCCCGAATGGGATGTAAACATCTCTAAACGCTTCTGATGGGCCTGCACCAGGTCCTCTAGAGAAACACTGCCCAACTACTTTCCGATGACCTACAAAGCTGATTCAACCTTATGGTTGGAATAAACCAAGATGATTGGATTCACATATGCTGTAAAACTCCACCGGCCTTGTGACCTAGTCGATCAGCCCAACCAGGTTTGTCAAAATCGGAACTTCTTCCAGCAATACACCTACTAATCGTTTGCCAAACTCTTCTGAATACCTCATTTATTGGTAACAAGGTGCCCAACGTGGGTCATGTTTCAATGTTTGAACTGATTTCCCACAAAGCTGCAGAAAGTCTCCAGCGCACGACCTGCCTGTCAGGAGTTTAAACCGTTGGGCCACGAACGGTTGATCGGTAGTGTGATTAATTGCAATTAGACAGGATATGGCGCCGCTCATCCTTCAGTCACGGGATGCACATCACGTGGTGACATGTGCACATTGGGTCCTCGAGTGACAACTACTCACAGCAAAGTTTTTCTTTCATTGGATGAGTTTTATTCGTTTAATGGATTACTCATAGATCGTTGGTAGTGAATCGGTATTGCCTACAAGGCAGGCAAAGCCTATTGAGCTGCATGGCACTGTTACCGCTATCGAAAGGCACGTAAATCTGGGGGCTCTTGCTCAGACTTGGGTTGTCCAACGCTACTGTCTATGGACGACGCTGTAGTGTGCACGCGCTCAGTGTCATTTTAAACAGTTACCCAAAACTTGTTGCACTTTGATCTGATGCATCTGGAAAAATATACGGTAAGCTTCAAAGTCAGATTTTTGTGGTACAACATTTTGCAGTTTACCGTAACCCCCCCCCACCACCACCACCACCACATACAGAATCAACATAAACGGAGCAGTTATGATGTTTCGAATGGTCAAAGCACGCATATACTTTCTGCTTCTCAGGACAATGTTCCGCCAGTCACACAAACATTTTATGGAACGCCCAGATGAAACTGGGTCAGGCTTAATACGGCCTCGTGGCTGGCTCGGTAGCCTGAATGGAGGATGGTCCACGATACCTTGAACACAGCGCGCTAAATGTAAACAGGCTCCACTTCAGCAAAGGTTCACCAATGGTTTCTGCCAGAACAGTGCCTAATTTCTCCAAGTTCCTGAATTGGAACGGGAGTATCCACACAGCCATAGCAGCTTCCATGAGACGACGATACGATAGCCACCTTTCCTGGCCCGTACATCACTTCTGGGTGTGAAAACTCGCTGTTTTATGAAACGAATGCAGCAAGCAGTGTGATGACAGCCCTGACCGTTTTATTGCTACGCAGGTCCACGACAATGTTGAGTATGTACCGAAATTGTCTGTCAACAGAGAAAGCTGCCTGTGACCATTCTGGTCCATAGGGAACGTCTAAAACGACGACATAGTTTGAAACTGCCTACGATGTGATTCGGGTGTGAATACATTCGATATGGTATTACAGCCAAACAACCGGGCGAATTCGGACATCTCGGGGAAGTCGCGGAAGTCACACCTGAATGAGGAGTTATCAACATTGAAACAGTGCAGACGGGAACCCTAATATTAATCAGAAAACTAAATGCCCAACAATTCAGCCCAAAAACAGAGTTTGTCATGGTTTCTATGTTGTGGAACTCGGCTTGTACCTTTGCGCGGGGGATCTGAAACTGAATACCGGATGGTAGTATGGGCATCTGTTGCTTCTGGGGTTTAACCAAAGGATACAGCCATGTTTTCGCAGTCCTCCGATCTCTCCAATTTACGACGTCCGACTAATTTGTTCCCAACAGAAATCCGGCATTTCTGTGGTTTAGCTTATCATTAACTATGAGCATGCTCTTAACTTTCTGGGAATTACTCCACGTTTCCTCTATTCTTGGACATGTTCCGTTAAAGCCCTGGAAAATCGTCCTCGTTCCATCACTGCCATAATTTAGAACCACCCACCCATCGCTACGCATCACTACGCTCCCAATAACGCACTGATGATGTCACCTCGATTGGTGATGAAACGTTTGCAATCAAATTGCCCAGCTCAGCGAACAAGCAAACGACCATCTACGCTACCTGAGCTACCAACATTTTCCTCTATTTAGAACATTGTTATTCACGAAAATGTCGCCTGGAAAATAGTACCATTCTGAGTAACCTTTAAAATATTTTGAGATGAAACCGTTCCGACTGGCGCACATCTGATTCCTTCCGCGTTTGACTTCTGACACACCCGATTCGTGGACGACAGTGATGATAACCAGATAGATTGCAAAATTCCTGAACAACCAGCCAGGCAACAACGAAGATGGTTCCATAACTCGGGGCAGAAACGAGTGAGTCCTCGAGGCTCCCACTGTGTCACTCATCACCATTGTCAATATAACATCAGTGTTCAACACTGACACTTCGCTGCAGTGCAGTCATGATTTGTTTGAAAGCCTTATTGCGAAAGAAAGTGGATGCGGAAAGGACTTGGTGCTAGCCTACCACAAACATTCAGGCTGACAATACTACCGGCCACCAGCACTGAGTTTCTCTTCAAACAGTATGCACGGAAGTACAGTTTTGGGAAGGCCCTAAATTCACTATTGTGATCCTACAAGAATTGCGGCAGTTGACTATTTCAACTGCCCTTCCCCCATATGTCACCATACTTCCTCGGATTTCCAAACGTTCATCAGCCCGGACTGTATTCTTCCATCCCAGTCAGTGAATAGAGTGACTCGTAAGGAGACCCCCAGGTAGGTGACCGCGAAAACTCCGAATCACTCAATTTGACATTAGTGCCTTCATTTCAAACAGCCATTTGATAACCCGACCTAAGGAAACTCTTGGCTAACAATGGTTCGGAACAGAAGACGAAGTTTTCGATGGTGGACGGTGGTTAGGCGTCGAAGCACTGGGGCTAGATACAGTGATGCTGAGTACAAATTTGCGAAAGACCCTCAATATTCTCACCACCATACTACCCAGTAGTGCCTCTAACGAACTGAGGCACCCTGACCGTCATATGCCACTATGACTTTATACGAACTCCTCCTGATAGGCCTCATGATGATTCAAAACTGTTACATAAATGCATACAACAATAGAACAGCGGTGGTCTTCCAGAAACAGCAAGTTTTTACGGAGTTTTTCTAATGTTTGCAGGGGAGACATGGCTCTGCTGTTAGAGCGAAAATATACTGGCAGGAAGGCCCGTGGTTCGAACCTGAACGCTACACCTCGATTTCCTCTGTCTAGGCTCAGGCAACCTGGCAGTATCACAACCCTCGTGCTTCCTTCGGGGGGCATGGCAGCTAGGCAACGAAAGGGTGTTACAGCTGAACGATTAATTTTTTGCAGGTACCCAGTCCAGCAATGAAGGCAACCCGCAAGCCGTCGACTATATAGATAACAGCCCAATCCGCTGCAGAAGGTGAAGTATTGTATTCGATATCATTTAGACGGAGAGGGGCGCTGTAAGACCAATTATTGCACTTGGATCTTGTATTCTTGCCTAAAAGCAAACGTCAATCCAAAATGCAACCAGAGTAGCCGCAGGAGAAATTTCTTGACCGACTTGTTAACGTTCCAACAAAAACAAAAAGACACCTAAACAGTGGACGCGTAACGTTAGATGTCACCATCATCGATAGGATAAAATTAGCATCCGACAATGATGCTTCGCCGTCATACAACCACAATTTATTTGAAAACCTTATTATGACAAAAGAAAAGTGGATAGGGAAGGGACCCCGTGGTAGCCTACCACTACCAATCGCAGGTGTACACATCCATGCAACTCGGATAGAAACGCACAACAATAACGCCACTGACATCGAATAGCAACCATACTATGCAGCGTCCTCAACCACGCACTGTGGGGATCCTCATCATGGACTACGGGTCGCACCGACAGCATCCAAACGTTTCGTAATATCTTTCATACCCCTCTGCCAGATCAAGGGTTAGTCACCTCTCTACTTCCGCCACTGTGAACTGATACGGAAAAGAACGCTTTATTCTTCCGTATACTCGATACATGGCCTAACCAACGCGCCTCTGGTACTGGACACATTCCTCAATGGGAGTTCCCGTTGTACTGCCGAAAACTCGCCTCCTAATTGCCTCGCTACGGATTCGCCGACACCAACCCACACACGAGCTACGGTCCTCAGACAGCGATTGTCGAACACCTGAAGACGCTCAGTTCCGCTGCTCGAACAGACCAAGTTTCACAGCCATACAACAAAACAGCCCGCACTGTAGCCTGATACACACGTCCCTTGAGATTCAGGGATATACCGTTTTGACGCCATAGGTGCCTCAAATTAGCCAACGAGCCTTTCAGATCCGTGCATTGACCTCATCCGTCACACGACGATCAGAACTAATACAACTTCCAAGGTACGTCAAACGCTCCACAATTTCGAGTCTCTCCCTGGATTGTAAGTGGCGTGTTCAGTGACTGCATGTCCAGCAGCATGACCTTACACTTTGTGGGTGAAAAGTGCATACCAAAGGACGGGATGTTTTGGTCAGTTCATCCAAAAACACCTGCGCCCTCTCCTCCTCTTCGAAGACGAGAACGATGTCGTCTGCATATTCCAGATCGACAGGGTTTTCGTCACAGGCTATTTGAACACCGGGTTTTGGAGATCTTCCAGCGTTCGACTCATTATCCCATCGATCATGAAACTAAATAGAATGGAGAGAGTGTGCACCCCTGACGCACACCGCTTTGTGTACGGAAGCTTTTGGAGAGCTCTCCGTACTCTCTCGCACCCGGGAGTCTGAGAATACAAAGGATTTAGTATGTTTACAAACTTCAGAGGCATTCCTTGATAGGCAAGCGTGTCAAGGAAAACAGACCGGTCAACCGAGTCCAATGCAGCTTGGAAATCCAGGAATACTAAAATTGTGGGTCGTGCGTAGGCATGAAGTTGTTCTAGCACTTGACGGAGTGTGAAGATTTGGTCAACGCAACCCCTACCAGGCCGGAACTCCGCTTGCTGCTCTCGAGTCAGTGCTTCACGAGCCACCATAAAGCAACGAAGCACAAGTGACAACAACACTCTCGTTGGGAAGGGGGTCAAGCTGCTTCCCATGTGGTTACCACACTCTCTACGAACCCCTTTTTGAAAATGGACACTGACCGACTGTCCCTAGTTGCCTGGGACAGTCTCCTTTCCCCAAATGCAGGCAAACAGATCACACAAGCGCTAACTGAGGACTTCACTCCCATCTTTGAACGATGCGGGTGGGAGATCACCCGGACCAGATGCTCGGTGGCGCTTGAAAGAACATACCCAGTCAAAAACCCCCGAGGTCGTAAGGGGCTCCACGTTCACCCTTCAGGGTTCTACGTTAACCTCTTCCATTTCTTTGGCTTTCAGAGTCCACCAGAATTCAAGGTCAGCGCACACACTCACATTCACTTGAAGCCTAAGAGTTCATCGTTCCAAGTTATGCTCGCGACCAGTGGGGTTAGTTATACGAGACTTAAGTAGTGCCGCTGTTCGGTCTGATATCCAGTGCTTGAGTGGGCCTGGTAGCGCCATGTTACGGGAAAAACTCACAACAATAAGAGGTGGAGATCCCGTAAAATTATGAAGTCACGTCTGATGGTGGAGCAGTTGGAAGAGACTCCAGAAGAGGATTCTGGTAAATTCGTCCAACATCCGGATCTGACAGTCTCTCAGTTGCCAAGCGATTTGTTCGCACCTTACGCGGCCCTGGAGAACGAAGGGAGAAGCGACTCCAGACAAGCGCCTGATCGGAATCCATAGATGTGTTCAAAACGAGCTAGTCAGTTGTTGATCGGTGTCATCGGTAACTGATGACAGTGTGATTAATTTGAGTTCGTGACCAGCACGCCGTTGGAGGACACCATGTGACAAGACGACTTCGGCTATTTCGGTGGTAAGGCATAAAAAACAGCCTGCAGTCAGCACACAACTGTAGCAATCCTTCGCAATTGTCCGTACGTACCGGGTACAATCCACGTCTACCACCTGACTGAGTCTCAGATGCAATATGCCTGTGCATTTATGCATTCAGGTCTCCAGCAACCACAAAAAGATCTGAGCTTTTAGCTCACCGTAACAGGGAGTTAAGGGCGTCATAAAACCCGTCTTTGATGGTGTCGGAGCTACAGTCAGTTGGGTCGTAAGCAGAAACGACAAACAGACAGCGATCAACTTCCGGTTTGTGAGACTTACTGTCTTCATATTCCTGCCACAGTCGAGATCACGACTTTACTCCCAGAACATATAGCGTCCGCAGTATGGATAATTGCTAAGCTTCGGCGTCCTAGCGTGGCTGAACGCTGAGGAAGGCTTCAATATGTATAGTTCATCACAGAAGATTATCCGAATCCGATGACCGTATTTGAGTAGCAGCGCTCGGTCTAGATTGACAAAACCGGGATAGGGCGGAAATTCAGTATGCTAATGCCTACACTCTCCCTCAATCAAAGTAACTGAAAACACGAAAGCCACAGACATTGAATAGCCGCCATTTCCTCAATGCTCCCAGATAGGTTCGCGGGGGATCACAGGAACCCCATCCTGGAAGGCGGACATCACACCATTCTGCGCCATTCTGAAAGAGGCACAGAGAATAACACTTGTCCCGGTAGGAGGTTGCGGCATTTGTAGCACATGGCCGAACCACCGCAGTTTATGGTGCTAGATGTCTCCTGCGACTGAAGTACCTGCTGCACAACCAAATACCATCCGAAAACAACAGCGCTTCTGACATATCTGGGGTAAAAATCTGAGGACGCATTACATCATGTCTACAGAGCCCACGTCTCGCAACCACACAACAATACAGCCTTTACTAGGGCGTGGTACACACGACACTTTAGACCCACTAACATACTCTTCTGATGTAAATTGGCAGGCGTCATTCGGGTTTTAGAGATTGGTGCACCGACTTAATCAGACACACTGATGTCAGAGGTAACAAGACTACGGAAGTGTGTGAAATTTTACAAAACATTTTGTACTTCTCTGTAAATTGCGTTCAGAGTATGCACGTTTTGAAGGATGACTTGGTGCCTTGTACATGCAAGTCACATACCGAAAGATGATATGCTGGTGGTCAGCTTGTTCAACAGTTTGTGCTTTGTATTCGTCTTCAACTATTGGGACGATGTTGCCTGCGCACTCCACATAGACAACGTCCTCACCAGCAACGATTTGAACAACATGGTTTTGAAGAATCTCCAGGTTGCGCTCCATTATTTCATCGATGATGAACTTGAACAAAAGGGGGAGACAGTGGGCATCCCTTCAGGGCACTTCTTGTGGGAACTATACATTCCCACACTATCTAGTGAAAATGAGAACGGGCTCATGCTCACAAAAGTCTCAGGTATCCGCAGTTGGGTAACTGCAGCTGGAACCGCTGATCGATTGACAGATTCGAACGCACCCTCAAAGTCCAGGAACACCAAGATTGTGGGTCCTCTGTACATATGGCGTTGATCTAACACTTGACGGAGTGTGAACATGTGGTGGACGCAGCTTTTATCTGGTCGAAATCCCGATTGACGCTCCCGGGTCAAGGACTCGCCTGTCGTCGTTAGACGACGAAGGATCAGTAACGCCAGAAGCCTTGTCATAACGGCAGTCAAACTGACACCTTTATGGTTAGTATATTCACTGTGAGTAGCCCGTTTGAAAATGGACATTATTGTCGGCTCATCCCAGTTGTCTGGGACGGTCTCTTGTTCCAAGATAGACACAAATAGAGTAGACAGGCATTGACTGAACAGAACAAGTGGAAGGTACACACTCGGACAGTCCTGAGGTGTAAGGGAGCTGCATACAGTCCGCCTTGCTGTTGAAGGACAGGATTCCGGATTTGAGGGGGCAGGTGACCAACTAAATTACTGTTCAAAGGACTGTGCCAAACGTTCTAAATGCTCCCCTTTGCTAGACATCAGAAAGCCATTTTCGTGACTGATAATTTCGCTGACAAGAGGCTTTCGAGGACCAGTCGAAGAAACCAAGTGGAGGAGCCTGCGGACGTTTCCAGCGCTCTTCGCATCTTCCAGTTATTTGGCCTTTCAGGTCCACCGAGCTCCTCGGTCTACATGGACACTCAGTTTCACCTGGAGTCAGACGATACGTCGGGTTGGTGCGTGGTTGCGGCCAAGAGGAACCTGTTGCCAGCAATCCAGCAAAGCGGCGATCCTATCAGAGATCCAATGCTTGAATGCGAGGGGGAGCAGGGCTAGGTCGTACCGGCTTTGTGTAGCGGTTTGGACGTCTGTTCCCAGGCGCCGTTGAAATCCGACATCTGAGCGCCTGGCAGGAGTTCGTGGGGCCGGTTCTGATAGATTAGTTTGATTTCTGGATCCACCAGCTTATCAGTGGTTAAGAAAGGTGTGTGCGTTTTGCGTGGAGCTGAAAAGCAGTGGCAGACAAGTGCACGGTCGGAGTCGACGATGGTATTCCAGAAGGAGAGACAGGCAGCGATCTACCCTCGCTTCTCGGTAACAGAAGCGGATAAGTGCATAATCAGATCCTGCATAGATGTTTCAGGAGCGGTAAGCATCGGAGGCTGATTGCAACGCGGTAAGTTTCGGCGCGGGGTTCGTTAGTTAGTGGGCAACACTTTGTCGAACGATTATTACTCTTGCGAAAACCGGCATGGCAGAGACATTCTACGATCAGCACACAGCTTGGATAGGCGCTCTCTGTTGTCCATGAGTGTCCAGTTGAAGACCACCACCAGAACAAGCCTCAGTAGCGATGAGGCCATCTCTACGGTGGCTGGGCCATGTGCTACGCATACTGAGTTATCCTACGCGGAAACTAGCACAGTCTACCATGCTCAAACCGGAATGGTGGAGACTTAGAAATGGTCAGAATTTGACATGGCAGAAGGGAATAAAGCACGTTACGGAAAGTTTGCGTGCCGTTGGTACTGTTCGCCTTCTAGGTTGGGGTCCATGTGACTTAACCTGTGCTTGGCTGGAGACAGTGAACGATATGGTGTCGAATAGATGCCAGCGGCGTTCATGCTAACAGTTGTTATTCAGATTGTCTGGCTGTAATACCCTTTCGGTGCCTGGCTGCCATGCCATCCGAAGGAAGCACGAAGGCTGAGATACTGCCAGCTTTCCAAAGCCTAGACAGAAGCAGTCGAGATGCAAAGGTTGGGTTCAGACCACACACCCTCCGATTAGTAAGTTCGCGCCTTAACCACTGAGCTATCCCGCTCTCTCCTCCATGCCCCGATTCTCTCCTTTCGGTTATAGGGCTTCATCTAAATAAATTTATATGTTTGTAGGATATTAGGGCGCCTATCTGTCTGAGGCTTTCGGTTTGATCGCTTCCGTTGGTGGCCACTCCACACTGGGAGTGGCAGGATGTGCTGTCAGCATGGACAGTGCTAGGCTTAATGAGTGGGCATGTGTTTCGAGCTACGGCTCACCCACCGCCCTGATGTTGTTGTTTTCAAACCGTTTTACACTGTTAAAGTGTTTCAGGCTGGCCTGGCTAGCTTGTCTCACTGCCCCGACATGCACCCGGTGTTCTACACTGGACTGCATGTGCAGTCGCCCGGCGGTGCCTTATCCCGGGTACGACTGATAATGCCGCGTGCGAACTAAAGCTGTCACCTTGTCGAAGTGACCAATCGTCAGTGTTGCAATGATGCTCCGGCTAATACTGGCTAGAACTCAGTTGCCTAAGACTCAACCATACCAATAAAGCCAAAGGTGAGCAGCTCGACGAAGAACAGCGAGTCCCGTATCGCGAGAAATCGTAGTACGAGGCGATCTGGGCGTAAAGTCGTACTGTCCTCTGCGAAAGGTGAAGGTAGGAAGGCGCTTCCTTCAGCCGACCAGTATCGCCAGATTTATGATTGCAGCGATGCTGCCTTCTCCAGAGGAAGGACAGTTTGGAAAAGATCGGGCCCTAAAAACCGCACAATCCAATCGTCCAAAGGTTGACCATGACCACCGGCGCATTATTTAATACGGCTGAAATACTTTCGAGACCACGGAGCCCGGTACTTCTCAAAAGGCATTTGCTGTAGCCGGATTAGGAGTGTTAGAGTGATGTCTTACTGTGTTCTCGAGCTAAGCCTGTCCCCTGTAGCCAAGTGGGCCAGACTATTGAACCATTGGCTCAGGGAGGCGTCTCCAAGAAAACCCTAACCGCTGCCTTGCGGCTCCGACTTCAGAGTCCGTGGCTAGGGGCAGGGTCCTCTACATCCTCTTGCCGACTTGAGGGTCAGGTTTCTGAATGGAAGGTTCAAGAATGGGTACCTCAACCAAAACCCTTCTTCGGCTTTGGCAACCGGAAAGTGTCGTTCACCCTTGCAACCGTACACCGACCCTCTTCCACACCACCTCCCACGCACCGGACGATGCAATGCAATCACCCTCTCTTGTAATCTCCTAGCAATTATTCCGTGTCTAAACTACCACGCAGAAAAATAAACCAAAATAATTACTTACTAACCTCGAAAGGTCTTATCCACGTTGCAACCCTCAATGTCTGTTCTCTGTATCAAATTGGGCAACAGGCATGTCTCGCTGAAAACTTGCTTCCCCTCTTTGTCGATGTATGTTATGTCTCCAAAACAAGCATGCAAGACCCCATCTTGGTCGTACACCTCAAGCCGCATAGGACGAGATCACCTGTTTTACATCTCACTCTTCGGGTATCTGGTTATATTGACGCAATAGCTCATGGTATCTACCGTATGAGAGTCACACCCAACCCGAAGACTGAAAGCGCTTTACTGGACTGGACCCCAGTGAACAGTTGCTTATGAGCTGTACGGTTGTCTGGATCAAGTAAGGTCAATGCAGGTTGATGCGGTGTTTGTTGTATCGGCATACGCACCGACAGACTGCAATTCTGAGACTGAGGGCTGGGTTCATTGAGATCTGTCGTGACTGCTACGGCCAGCAAGAAAGACGGATATAGCAATCCTGGTGGATGATATGAATACCCAAGTTGGACGAATAAGCCCGGAAGAAGCACGGTTAGGTGGTAGATTTGAAGTTGATGCTCAGCGTACGGACTCGGTTGTGTGCTGATCACCGACTACTTCTGGCCAGTGCGAACTTCCAGTACAAACGTTCACATCGAGTAAATTCGAGGCCACCAACCGCAAGACAGTCATGGACTCAATTGGACCATCAGTTACCGATAGAGAGTCTCGATTAAAGATTGCCGTTCTGGCCTACGCAACTTGACTCCCGTCACGTCACTGCGCGGTCAGCACTTCGCTTTACGCCAGCATTACGCATGCCAAAGCAGAGAAACACCAGTTACCAATGCTGACAGGCCATCCGACTCCACTAAATAAACACTGGATATCGTCAAGATCACCAGACCTTAACCAGCCAGGTGTCAGCGAAACAACATGCGAAAATGAGGGAAAGGCAATCCACTCACAAAATCGTCGTCTTGAGCGATGGGCTGAACACTTCAAAGAACAGTTCAGCTGGACTCCTTCAACACAACCGCTGGAAGAACGCAGCGGGCCTGTGCAGAACATCGACACTAGCCCGCGTCAGTTCTTCACCGCGAAAAACACTTGGCTCGGATGGTCTGTACCCGGCATTCTTCAAAAAGAGGTCTTGCTGAACAGTCTGACGACCATGACACAGAAAATTTGAGTCCAAGACAGAATACCAGTGGAGTGGAGCGTCCAAACACCATACCAGTCTTCAAAAACGGCACAAGAACGTCATGGAAAGATCATCGTGCTATCATCCCGGTGGCCGAGGCATCCAAGGCGCTCTCCGGCATTACTTTGCGCAAGTTGATCGAACATCGGGAGATAGATTGGTGAGAATCAAGCTGGTTGAGGATGCACCGACTGCACTTTATCTTCAAACAAGTTTTTGAATAGCTCAACTATTTCAAACGCCCCATGTTGGTCGTTATTCTTGACCTAAAAGCTGCTTTGACTCTGTCAATCGCCAGGAATTTTGGTGGTGCCTGGCGATCAAGGGTGTTTCTTCCAAATTTATATCTGTTATGAGGGCATTGTATGGGAGCTCCTGTGGACGGGCACGGCTATACGGAAAGCTTTCGCCTGAGTTCATTAAGTCCAGTAGTGCGAGAATTCTCTCACCTTTCCTTTTCAACTGTTATTGGTGGGCTACTTCAAAACTTCTCTGCCTACCACTGAAACCCCAGAGGTCGAAATACTCCCAAGAAGTTCGCTCACAGACATTGAGTATGTGGATGACATTGTTCTCCTTGGTTCAGATTCTTTAAAACAAACCACTTTAAATAACCCAAATAATTCTGCCGCAAAGTTCAACATGCGCTTCGCACCTGCAAAGTGTAAAGTACTGCTACAAGACTGGGTGGGATCAAATCCCAACCTCATGCTTGCAGACAAGCCAATCGACGTGGTAAGCAGTTGTATAAGTTCCGGTGGAGTGGCTTACTTCTAGAATCGGGAAAGCCAAGTCAGCTTTTGCCAACCCCAGACATATATGCCGCCGAAGTGACGTCAGTCTGTCTGTCAAGAGTAGAGTTTATCTGTTGCAGTGCGATCCATACTGCTTTATGGATCAGAAAAGTGGCCACTACGTGCGGAGTATATACGAGAGCGGTGTTTGACCATCGGTGTCTATGAAGCATTGGTCGGGTCTGGTGGGAACTTAGAAACGTTAAGGTAAAACAGATTTTAGGAAGAAATTCTCCCACGATAGAGGAATTATTCACGCTTCATAGGCTACGCTGGTTAGGAGCAGTACTTCACATACCAGAGTACCATCTAACTCACAGAGCTCTTTTTGACCAACCCTGTGGCGCGTGGAAGCGACCGAACCGGTAACGAAGTATGAAAATACTAACCAGTAAACTGAGTCAGGTCGCCAACTACTGTCTCCCTGGATGGGGACTCCGGGACTCAACCCACCAATGCTTAATGAGACTAGCAGAAATGGCCAAATCGCGCAGTCAGTAGCGCTCCTGCGTCAAAACTATCACCAGTGAGTTTTTACTCAGTTTCTGAACTAATTGAACATCAAATGCTTGGTTGTCTCCCACTTTTCAGTGATCGAAACCAGCAGCCGGAACCAATATGCCCGTAGTAAGTGGTTTATGGCTGAAATAAATAATTGGATGGTTTTGAGGTATCAATGTTCCCTTCTGTTGCCATCAATAATGATGATTATCTGCGCGTCCAGACGCGTCAACACAAGAATCGCTCAGAGGCAACAAGCAACGAATAGTCCGGCAGACTCCTGCTCGATGATTCAGCACAATACCTGATCCGGCATATTCAGCCCCAGCGGCCTCCACATAACCACGGGTACGCAGGCGGAAGCGGAAAGCGCGACGGGGAGTCAACTTCATCACATTACTCGCATTCTAGATTCTTGTTTCTGACCGACGTTGTTACTTGTTTCTGAAAAATTAACGCAGGAACCCAGCGTACCAGCTGCAACAGGTTGTTGCACCGTTTCTGCAAGGTGCAAACATTAAAGGCAGCTGAACTAACCTATCTTCAGATGTTAGGGATTGACCTCGAGGTGTTTCAGGCCGCTAGTCCGGAGGGACACGTAAAAGTTGATGCTAAGGATGAGGTCAACTGTACAGGACTGTTGTTTACTGTGGTGGGACCTGGAGAATATCCACGGTGCGGTAGTTTAGAGAAAAATACTTGAACATGTCAGGAGGGAAGCAGCAGCATGTTTGGGCTTACCGCCTTGGTGCATGCGGCAGTTAAGGTGATCTAGCTGATCTCTTCAAGCGGCGGTCGAAGTGGCGTGACGGTACTTCTAATTGTGAAGTTCATGGTTATATGCGGGAAGGGATACCACGAGGCAACACAAACCTAGACAGGAGGACGACCAAGGATCTCAAACAAGGCCTCTGACTCAAAAGCTAAGCCGCAAGACAGTGGGCGGGTGGCAGCACAATAACAGTGACACAAGATTCTGAGGGATAATTTCGCCATGCATGTCTCAAACCCCAACTTGAAGGGTCAGACGTATGTCGAAACGTATTTCAAAAGTAAATCCACTGACCAACCAGGCATAAGGGACCTTGAGGGTGTTAAAGTGAAGCTTTCAGTGTGGAGGCACGGACACTGTCACACCAGGGTAAAGCCCAGTCTCTTTAAGGCAGGAGCCTAGCACCCCATATTGCAAAGTCGGTCAGGAACACCTTCACTGGCTCTTAGAAAGAGGCGGTTTCCCGAAAAGTGGAAGCTTGTAGTAGGCAAACCAATGTACAGGGTTGACCACGTCCCGTACCCGCGAACAATGAGCACATCAGTCTCGCGTCGGAACCCACCAAAACTCTTGAAAAGATGTAGCAGGTGATTCAACATATGGATGAAGATGCCATGATTCCTTCTGCCCACTGTACACATCAGGAACATCGACCATGTAACCTACGGTTAACCATAAAAAGCGGATAGCGGCATGTGACGCCGGACCTTACATACAGATGACACATGAACTATAGCAGGACGTTCGGTAAGACCTCAGTAGAGGCTTCCTTGCGAACATCGCACACGAGGTTCAAGAGGAACTTTGGCTTCAGGGATTGAAATTCATCTCCGGTTGCCAGTTTTAGGTCAACGTCTAAGAAGTGTTGTCGGCATCCGCACAAACATGCCGCGGGGTTTATGGAACCCGAATAGTCCCAGTTTACACCAAGTCTCGTCGTCCATAGCGCTGGGGCTGAAACACAGCGACTAGCTCCCTAAAAATGCGGGCTGCTCAAACCACCTTACACCAGCTCCCGCTGCCCTGCGGTTAGATTTGGAGCCAAAGGCTTTGGTTGCGTAACCTAGTCATCCTGCCTAGGCCTAAGGGTCCGACAATATCCCGACCCAAGTGCGACCATGAGCCACACAGTTAGAAATGACCTCGTGGCACATTAGTCGTCGCCTGGCACCCTCAGGCGGATCGTCTGACTTGCTGGGCGGGTAAGCGAAAGGACTAACGTACACAACAGCCATATTAGACGGAAGGCGAATTATCTAGTTATACCCGGCCTTCTTGCTGAGTGACAGTCATGGTCGGCATCGGCCGTAAGAACCTTAGGACCCGAGTTGTCCTTAGCCGAGTGGTCATTGGGAGCCAAAAAGTGGGGATGCGAATTTTCTCCGTCCGTCGCAGCATCGGAAATTCTCCGATAGTTGAAGGGATTTGCATTTTCGTACTCACCTACATTTTTGGCCTGACAATTAAATGGGTCAAAGCAAACAACTATCGAACAAAAAGCCGACACAAATTGGGACCACAGGCTCCGTCCTAGTGAGTAGATTATTGGATGACCACTGTGATCTGGTCCGCCCAGTGAACGTGGACCTGGGTTGAATTTGTGGATGACCGGCATCTGGACGAGATCCTCCAGAGCGATCACGATGACCGGACGGGTGCGTATTTATCTGGCTACGCAATTAAACGGTGAATGTAGGTGACCTCCCTTGAGATATTAGATGAATTGCAATTAATCCGCTTCAAATGTAGCCACGCGGTCCGAAACGGAAATAACTAAGGATGGCTATGCGTGTTAGCCCAGGAACTGCCCTACTACGATCAAACAAAGGGAATCGGCCAACGCAGCCTACCGCTCTGATTCCGCCTGCCACGTATGACTCAATGGTCTCAGAAAAGTCAGCATGGGTAGTAGAGTGCACTCCTATTACGACTAACAGAATGGTAGCTGACAAAATAGGTCAACAATTACTTGCTGAAACGTTCCCTGTAAGGGTATGTGCCATCGGCGACTTGAGCTTCCCATTCCTCGTACTAAGGGATGAAAAGAAAAAATTTACGGGACCTACCCAAAACTTCGGGCAAATAACCCGATACATCTTGTGGAAGTAATTGCACGGTTTGTAATCTTCACCGTAGAGATTTTTACAACGAAAATAATCAATGAAATTTTCCCGACAATTTCTGCAGGAATGACAACAATTTGAAGATGAATTACCCAGTTTGATTCGTATTTGGGAATCTCGAATCATATGGGACAACGTTCAACCAGTCATAATTACCCTAGTGCTCCATGATAATAACAGATCTCGAATTACCGTTTTCTTGCTTTCCCTGCATTTCTCCGCATATTCTTTGAGGGCGTCACCAGATAGCCGCGACATTTCAACGCCGCGCCTTTTTCTAAGACTTCAGTCCGGTTATCCTATAGGGAAAATGCAACACCACTAGCTGTTCTTTGGCTGAAGGATGGATGCACATGACAGAGTGTTTCGCCCAAACTCCTCGAGTCGGGTTTGTTCTTATCGTTCACTGGATTCCATCCTCCTGAAAGGCAAGAGCTTTTTTACTTCCCAGTGCTGTCTGTAGGCTTGCCAGCACGAGGACACAAGAAGGCATCCAAAAGTGTTTTGAGTTGGGTTCTAGATGCAGTGCGAGGACAGTTGTGTCTCAAACCAGCTACCAAATAGGTTTGCATGCGAAAAGGAAACCAGGGCTTCATAGCCCGCGTTCCCAGACTGTCACTTCTGGTAACAGACTCGTAGATGAGAAAGGAAGGGAAAGGAACGGGACTTCACCCCTTTTGATGGTAGCTCCGAAAGGGGATAAGTGGCGATCATGGGGGCGAGTAAAAACTGGAGTAGTCTGTAGAAGAGACTGAGTGTTGAGACACTATTGCAGGGTTCAGGGACAATTGGGGTGAAAGCTGCGAGAGGGGGTGCGAATAATCCCGGATTTCATTACATAGCGGATGAGAAATATGGATGAGAAAAGCTTTCCCTTGCTGACTAGTGTGCCTTTATAACGGCCCGATAAAATGATCAAAGCGGACCATATTTCGACATTATATGTTCTTCATGTTACTCCTGAAGGTTCCAATCGCGAATATACAGTCTTCCACCAAACCGTAAGGTTCAGATAGAGAAAAGATGTGCTTGAGTGCAAACTCCCTGCGCTCATATGCTTAGACCAAAAATGCCCACAGTCTGCCTTACTATCGTAGAACTTTGTCTAAAATGGACCCAGGTCGTCATTTTGGGCGCGCTGCTAATCTATAAACATTATCTCAGCCATTATGTCTGAAGTTTGTCGGCTAAACACCAGAGCATTTTTTCCAAAAACTTGTTTGTTATATCGCCTTCTTCCTTCACAGTGTTCGGAAAGGCGTCGAATAATTAACTAGGGAGAATTGTTTCTCATGTGGAGCAAGTCAAAAGGGGAACTCATCTTTTGTGAAAGTTCCTTGGTGAAATTCCGGACGGGGAACGTGTTTTCTCCGCAGTATATCTGCTACACGTGTACCGTAATTGTCCATGGACTTGAAGAGTTTGGGTGACTCCCTTCCCCCTGCGCGCGTGCGAGTATATGTGCTGACTGTGTCGTGTCTTTATATATATAGGAAGGTTTGTCGTGTTTATAGTACATGGAATTGTTCCGATAAGTACAAGACGGGAACTTACTTGTTGACGGTCTAGGTTCCAAGCGGGACAGGATTTTGTCACATGAGTTGAATGCTTCCGGAACAAAGGAGTCGCGTGATCTCCTGAGCACGGATGCACTAGATAAATTGAGCGAAGTTGTTTGAAGTGACTGGAAGTGACTGCTACAACGGCGCATCCAGCAGACAGGCTTTAAATACCAGGTGAGGGCAGCGGAACCAAATGAAGTATGCAGGCTGAGCGCACTTCATGATAACAGAGATTATGTGACGCACTAACTCTCCATTTTGACGTTGCTTGGGAAGACAAAATGACCAACATTCAGTCGCCTCTAACGTCTGGTCTACAAGATTAAGGCCACGAAATTTTGTGCTGTCGGCTGCCTGTAAACTGTGGCTAAACGAGGGGGAGTTGATCACATGTGAATGTTTTTTGAGATGCTCAGCAGCGTCATCTGAAGCCCAGCGCTTTGCAACTAAAGGATTTGGAGTGATCCTTACCATTTAGAACATCTACAATACCACCTTAGATCTCCGCTGGCTCTGTCAAATGATTAGCCAAATGTATTGCTTCCAGCCCTCCGCTAAACTTCACGTGTGTGGCCGCGTTCCAATTTTAGAGTCACAAAGAAGTGTACGCATATATTTTAATCAGGACACCAATGATTGCGTTGTTCTGGTGTCTGCGTAAGTCAAGAGGACCGAGGAAACCGTTTCTGGTAAGAATGAAACAACACACCTATTGGACGTAGGCGTAATGTCTAGGCCTTCCTCGCCACAAATGACCTGGACTTTTGGTTTTCGGGCCTGTACGTCCTCGTAGCAGCTTGGAGGTTATGCGCCAACGTGTAGGCTATCTAATTTCGAAGTTAAATGACCAGCAAGCGGCACCATGTGGATGCCTCTGTGATGGATAAAAGGGTGGCACTGGGGCGGAGGGCCATGTCTGCAGTTGCCGCCAAATTATTTCGCGCTAAATACACACGGGTGAAACCACTAGGAACCACATACGTTCTGTACGACGTCTGCTTATTTTACAGTAGGAACCCTGTGTCCGCGATTGACACGTGCCACATCGTTTGCTTTGTCAGGGTCTGCATATTCATTCACGGCTTGTCTACACTGTGCCGCACGGGCCCGTGAGCTGTTACTTGCAGTACAGCTCACCGGTTGTGAAGCAATCGTATGCGGGCTGTCTACGGAATCCGAATGCCTCGGCTTGACAGAGTGACCAGCAGTCTTCTTCAGAATATCAGGGTTGGAACAGAGGTGTATCAAACTGCCAGACAGAAGCATACATTAAACGAGAATCCTTTGCGTACAGGGTGACACTTACGGGAATGTGAAGAGCATCCTGCGAATCACTGTGATGGGAGAGATCTTGGAAGGAAAGGGCTATATTCTAGAGCTGCGTTGTGATGCCGACTTGAAGTAAAATACTGAGGTTCAGCGCAGGATTTCTGGGAAACCGTTTGTGATCTTATTTTTTGTCTTCAGGGAAGAGGAATTCAAGCACGGGTTTCTGCACTGGAGTGAGAGTACCAGTGATTTTGAGTGCCAGTTCAAAGCATGAGGTGATGACGGCTACTTCTGAGGCATACGATTGACAGAGCTCGCCCTTGTTAATGTCACACAACCGACATATTCTTGATTGGAGATTTACTGCACATTCCGCGGACGGAGCATTGCTTTCATGTGCTGAATCTCTGGGTGAGGACATTAACCTTAATAATAGTAACATTAATAATAATGTTTATTCCTAGCTGGCGGGTGGTGTACCATCAAACATGATCATAAAGGTACAGTCGGAATAAAAGCATGACTGGTTGGATTTGCGGGTACTCAGGATTGTGAGGAAACGGGGCAGTCAGACAAATAGTGGGCGTTATCTGACGCACGTGCGGCCAAGCTTAAACTGGCACGAACTAAACGCGTTGGACGTCGACGGCAGAGAAGCACATCTATTGTGTTTCCGTATCTTTTGGGGAACATATCAAGCTGAAGCAATTAGTAGAGCAGATCTGGAGTAAACTGGGTATGAAATAGGACGGCAGTGGCTTCAAAGGTAAGGAAATTGTCTACGGCCTGCGAGAAAGTATGGTGCGCGATATTTCGAAGTTGTTCAGGCAGGCTGTTCCAGATGCGTGTGTAGTGAGTTAGGAAGGAGTAGTGGCGTAGGTTTGTACGAGCTAAAAGACACATAAGGATGTTCCTGGGGTTACGGAATTTATAGCGACGACGTGAATTTTTATTTGGCTTAGTCTGTGGTATAAAGGTACTTTCGGTGTAACAGACGGTGTGGCAGAGTTGGATTTTGCTTAAACCATCTGAGCCATAGTGGGTCAGGGCTCTAGTTCATGCAGCTCATTATATAGGTGAGCGGGATGGACCATGCGAATAGCTTCTTGGTGAAGGAGCTCTGGGCGTTTATAAGTGCTAGCCTACAACTTTGGGTATATGGGGAGGATAAAGCAAAAAAGAGTTCTATGATTGGTCGCACGCATAGCTAAACAGTCGCGACCTTCGAGGCTCGAAGATGAAAGTTGCGTGATATAAGAAAGCAAAGTGTACGTGCTTGACCGACCCGGAAGTGGATTTCTTGGGAGAAGCTAAAAGTGAATGAGCATTTGAGACCAAGATCTTTGATCTCTGTGGAGCGAGTGGCAGGATTGCTATTAATTGCGAGCGCGTCAGCTGGGAGTGAGCAGCGACGGGAAGTTATGTGAGACTTGCAGAAGGAAAGGTTCGGCCAAATGTGTTTGACCAGCGAGTCAAGGAGTCTAAGTATTAGGAGAGCGAGCTCCGAACGTAACTGGACCAAACAACCGCCAATAGAATGACAGTTTTCGTGGGGACAGATTTAATTGGCTGTTCTTCAACCGTCCTTGACAGATGAGTTCAACTTTTAGTATAATTTTTTGGCCCAACTAAAACTTTCCACGTTAGCTTTATAAGCAACCCGTCTTCGACTGCGTATGACACGCCCGTACGAGTCAGTGTTCAATAGATCAGTTGATTCACATGTTCTTTGGCCTTCTGGTTGGTCTAAACGCATAGGATACCAGCAGCTATCCTAACTCGGGTTCACCGTACTAGGAAGGCATTAAAAAACTGTGGTCTAAAAGACTAAGTCTTAGTGGATTTGGTGGAATTCAGGAGTTTTGGAAGAGAAAATATGCGGGCAATTTTTATACCGTCTGCAAATAGGAAGGGCCTACTATGGGACACAGTTCTGAAGGCGTCGTACAGTAGGAAGAGGATGGGGCCCCGAATCTTAATGATAATAATAATAATAATCATAATCACAATCATAATCATAATATTTATTCCCAACTGGTGGTTGGCATGCCGTCAGACATGAACGACTGCACTAGCGATCGGTAGTGTAGATGACTGTCACTAGTTTGTGTTATTCCTGTCTTATAAGATAGGCAGGAGGTGAACCACTGAAATAAGGACCCAGTTATGCTACAGATACCCAGTCCTTGCAGAGGGATGCATGGGGGGCCCGGTCAAAAGCCTTTTGAATATTCAAATAGACTCTTACGGTGGAGTGCCTGGTATCGTTGGCTGTTGTGATGGTCTCAAAGAATTAAAGCTGAAAGTCACTGACGGACCCCGGAAGCAGGGATCCGTACTGCCGGTCATCTGCAGCACTTTTAGCTAGGAGGAACCCCGCTAACAGGCCTTTGAGCGGACGTTCAACGGTCCCAAGCAAAAGAGGGGTCGTTTGGATCCCCCTGTGAATGAAAGTAGTTTGTCTAGATCTGGACTTAAAATGCGGTGTAATATAGACTGCTTCCAATTGGACTGGGCGATTCCCGAGCTGACTGCGAGGGTGAGAATATTTAGGGCAGAGGAGGCGTCATCTTGGCCACCACGTCTCAGAACACTGGATGAAAGCCCATCGGCTCCCAGCGCAAAGGTGTTCTTAAGGTTTCGCGGATGGGCAGAAACATCGGCTAAAAAGATAGAAATGTGGCCAAGCAACGCGTGGCTACTCTGATGTGGAGGTATGGAATGTGGAACAGGGCCCATAGGTTTGAGTTTGGGAGAAAAAGGCAAGAAGCAGCTGGCAAAGCAACCGTTCAGGTGATCTGCTATGCTCCTGAGGGGGGTGACAAAACAACCTTCAGTGGAATGCAAACAAGTAACTAAATCACCGTTTGGGGGCAAATGAATGTTTGGGGAACAATGGAATAAACGGAGTTCTGAGGGCGGCGCCCTGTTCATGGTAATCGAGAGATAACCCCAAAGACTCTCAGTCGGTGGGGAGAATAGCTATAAGTATTACTGGGAAATTGTGAGATTTCCGATATACACCACCATCCCGGGGCATTTTGGTACATAAGGTTTTTAGTGAGAAATCATGGTGGGAGATACCGAGGCGAAAAATTATTATTGGAGAAACAATGTAGAGAGCGGTCAGTAGGTGTAACGAGCAAACGGTATCTTCGAGTGACGCATAATACCAGAACCTCCGAGAAGGCAAAACAAAGTCGGAGCTGGGTTTCTATACGGTACTATTAACATAAGACATCAACTCACTAAATGTACAAACCTCGACAGTAGATACTCGTCAACAACAAATGGTCGACTTGGACTACAAAAGTACGAACCAAATGAGCAAACAGGCTCCCACGTGAGACAGTCACACGTGCGTAAGGTGGTCACAAATGGCTGGATGACCTCAAGGCCAAATGGGTGAAATGGTGAGGACAAACAAACGTCAGTTCATATAGACGCACTAAACACAGAACTGGGGCGGGGATTACAAATAGGGACAAGAAACGCTGGGAATTTCAAATGTCAAAGTAATGGACGATACAGTAGTCTATGGTGGAATATGTCACAGATGCGCTGTATGTTGGGCGAGAAAAAAGGTCCCTACATTCCCTTGAGGTTAACAGGGCTGAAGAAGCTTGTAATTCGGGAAGAACATAATAGAGCACCGTTGTCGTTTGTCTGTAGCTGGATTGGACTTGTCACGGTTTTCACTTGTCTGGCATCACCAAGTGATACAAACGAATGACATCAGTCCTTTCGTTTTTTTTTAATATTCATGGGTAGCCTGTAGGTAGTGGGTGAGGCTCACGGCTAACATCGACGTGCAAAGCGTGGCCAACTTCATCTTAGTTGGGTTGCAACCCCCAATTCCACTTCATCATCCAGGCATAACACACGTTTTTTGAGGCAATCATATACACATAAAACGCAAATTTCTCATTAATTCCTGATTACCAGTAGTCACAGCTGGCGCCTAATGGCTGTTTTTGCCATGCACCATTCGTTTCTTGGAGCTGACAGCAGTGACTCGGTGACTGGTTACCCATACTCTAACCTTCCTGTTGAGTTGAGGTTGTAGGTTCCAGTTAAACTACGGTTTATCCATTATCTCGGTAGCTGTTGCCCAACCGCTTATTATTTGTCTGCTGTCCCTGTTTACATTAACACACCCTCAGCACAACGGAGACCTTATGATTGGATTGTTTTGCTGGGCTAAAAACTACCGCCATGCGTTCTCACCATGTAATTGTCTGTTCCAAATAGTCAAACGGCTAGCCACCCTGCCTCGGTGGCTGAGTCCTTACCTTCCGAAAATGGGGCACCTACTCAGGCCAAGCTAGTACTTGGATTCTAGGTCGGCCAACAAAATTCACCTCTTCCTGGGTTCGTTTAGTTTGCTGTCGTCCGCTTTTATAAATTTTTTCTATTAAACTCCGTTTTATCTGATGTCTCCTGGTACTCACCAGGCGCTACTGCTCTCATCCTATTCCTTCCTCATTCCCACTCTTTCCAAGCTTCAAACTTCGATGTAGTTGCGCGAACACCCCGTGCAACCCTTATTCATTCAATCTGGCTTGTCCGCGGTCTACACTCACATATCCTCCTACTGATTGGAAATTCCCGTGACTCTGAATCGGCCTGACTCTATTTGTGTCAATCTCCTCGTCTAACCTGCATCCATCTGCCACGGAAATGCGTACTCCCTGTCCGATTGCGGCAACCTTGACGACCGTTACGGGGCTGTCCAGAAACCGAAGTATGTCAGTGCAATTATGGCATGGCACTGCCGTACCCAGTCTGATGATACTCCCGCAACTACTTTCTTCAGAGTCTCGAACGCAGCCTCTTGCCTACTCGAGCTTTTGATCGCAACCACAAACAAATTTTTCACCTGGGCCTAACTGCCTCGTTCGGACTTAACCAACCTAGATTCCTGCTGCAATTTCGGTTTGCCTCTTCCAAAAGTTCAACTTCATTTACGGTGTTCGATTGGCCTTATGCATTTGCACCATCTCCCCATCAACACTACCCTTTACACCTGACTTCCCTGCAACAGTGACACTAGTAGTTCTACTCAGTTTCAAGTTAAACCATATTTTTGAGACAAAACTTGCCATTTGTCTACAGATCGAATTCTTCTACCGCCATCTCCACTTTTGCATTTGGTACCCCTAGCCATTTACTCGACCGCCCAAGGTCACTCATGGCCTGCAACGGTTTTCAGTTTTAGTTCAGGTCAGCAGGCCTCATTTTCAACTAGCCGTACCTTATGTCCATTGATCTCGTTATTTCCGGTTCCCACAACTGTGGTGACTTTTCACCTAATAAGCATGCCCGTTGTGTTGTTACCTGCCGCGTTCAGGTTGTGATGACCTGATCATGCCTCAATCAGCATGCTTCCTGCAAGGTGTTATTATTATTAATAATGCCCAGTGTTTATGACAATGTCCCCTTTCCGAGCATTACCCTGTACCCACAAAACCCGCCAGTCATGCTTTTATTCTGACTGTAACGTTATGATCATGCCTGACGGCATGCCACCCGCCAGGCGGGAATAAACATTATTATTATTATATCTGGAAAGAATGGGTGTAACAAGAAACGACTAGAAGGAGCATATACGGTTCTCTGCCGTTAAATTATTGCATGGAAACTTTCCAATCGAGGCATGATCGGGTCGTTACAACATGAACGAGGCGTGCAACAACGCAACGGGGAGGTAGGTACCGCCAACGGTCGAGTAAATGGCCAGGGTAACAAAAAGCCAAAATGGAGATGGAGATGGAATAATTCGAAGGAAAGACAAATGGCTTCACTGCACTTATCCCATTCCCTCGTCTTTTCAAGCTTTGACCTTCGGTAATACTTTATTTAGACGCCCTGTTTAGCTATTATTCACTCTATCTGGCCTGTGAATTGCATCCACAGGGATCCCGAACCAGACCAGAAATAAACCTGCAATCCTACATCGGCTTCGTTCTACCTCTGCGGGTTCCCTTGGCCAACTCAAACCTCCCGCTGCTCACAGAACTTCACACCCCAGCCCAATCATCTCAAACATGACGTCCGGTGCGGGTTTGTCCACAAACCAAAGTATGTCAGTGCAGTGACGGCACGACACCGCCATATCCAGTTTGATAACCCACAAGCAGCTATTCCCCTCCTGCTCTTGACCGCACGCTCTCGTCCACTCGTTCCATTACCTGCAAATAGGAACAGACTCGTCACCTGGCCCCAGCCGACTTCAGGAGACGTTCATTCCAATCTGCTGAACCTTTCGTTTGGATTTAACAATTTCGGTGAACTTTCAGTTCGTGCACCTCACGAAGTCAATAATTTTCCGTACAGTATTATTATTATTACTAACTAACTGCTTTGCAGGAAACGACGCAGTGATCACACCCTGGGAACAACTATAGCTTTAACCAGGTGATCCCCGCTTGAGAAAATTAAGTCTGTGGTAGTAAGCTATTATTGGGGCAAAGTACAATTTGAAATTAATCCTCTACATCAAGTTGGCTGAGCAGCGAGGCGTATCAAACAGGGCCCGCAGTTGAAGACCCGGAGATATCCGGCAAGTCGAAGTCACCAGCACAAAGTTGGACAATTGAGGGAGGGCGTGCACAAAGGAGATACTACGGAGCGAGTCAGCAATAAAGGCAAAGGAGGGTGTTGGCTGTAGATAGATGAAATACACCAGTACGAATAGGCTGGTCTGCTCCGTAGAGCTCCGGAGGGCTTCTGGAATCCCTTCGAGGAGAGGATTCTCAGTGAGGTTTGCACAAAGTTCTGATTTGGAATAAATGGCACAGCCCCTCTTCTAAGTTTTTAATGCCACAGAGGTGGATATTATAAACAGGGATTGAAATGGGTATGTCTGGAATTTCAACCGAGAGCCATGTATCAGTCACACAAGTCAAACTTAGTCGTGCAGCTGTGCCGGTGGCTCTGAGATTATGGACTTTGAACGGTAACGAGTGAGCATTGAACAGAATTTCTGATAGGTTTATTATTAGAAAAACCGTACTAATGGGGAAGTTGCTTAGCTCTATTATGGTGACGTTCTCTACTGCGGGGAACTAGGAGTGGGGGTGGGGTATATGAGGTAGGGTTGGCCGGGTGCATGTTCGGTGTTCGTCGAAGTGTATTCGTCACTACTGGTAGAGGGGTAAATATTGTGCAAAATAGATCCAACTCATGGCAGAAAGTAGATTATGAGGTTCAGTACATGATAGGGAATGTCTTCGGGATAGGGCATGCAGTTGAAGGGAAAGTTTTCAGACACGCAGTGTTCAGTATCGTCAGAAGGTACTGAGTGGAACATGGTGCAGAAACAGATGGTTGGTCTGGAGGTTCGGGTGGCAGCTGAAAACAGTCTTCATGTGGGATGAAAGTGGCTTAGCCGGATGATGAAAGCATATAAGGGTCTCAGGTGGCCGCCGGTCATTTTGGATACTAGGTTTTATTAAGCATGTGGTACGTGTGCCCTGATGTAACTACGTAACTTTTGGAGGGCCGGAGCAAAGTCGAATTTTCTTGAGAAAGAAGAGAGACGGATTATCAGGGATGCACATGAGAGGCGTTACGTAACAATGATTTGACAGGTAATGTCTGAGTCCGAAGGCGTAATTTGGCATACGTGGAACATGGGGGGACAGTAGGCTGTTTGTGTCGATAGCAACTGCTGTCGACGGCTGGTATTGTTATTGCTCCGGTTGAGAGAAGGAGCGGAACAATACTTGTCGGTAAGGTAAGGTACGGAAGGAGGATACTATGCATCATCCAAAACACTATCACATACCCGCACAGAAGTAGGTCGAGCCTGCTTTCCCTAGGACTGTTCTGCCTGATAGGAACGCCTTGATCCAGAGTAGGATTTTCTCTTGAATTCCATAAGACTTGATCGAATGCTTTTGAGAAGTCGAAAAATATGGCATCTGATATGAGTCCCGTGTCCTTGGCTTGGGTTAGGCTGTCCATAAATACGAGCATGTTCATCACGCAAGAACGGTTCGGGAGAAATCCGTGTTGAACTGGAGATATCAAGTTGTTGAAGGTAAGGTGGTCTAGGATGGCTCGCTTCAGAATGCGTTCCATCATCTTGCATGGCACACTAGTGAGGCTTGTAGGCCTGTGGCTGCCAGGCGATAGTCGGTCACCAGTTTTGTAGATTGGTGTGACAATCGCTTCTCTCCAAGAAGAGGGAAGGTGGCCTCCGTCAAGCGACCGACGAAACACCAGGTAGAAATAATTTACCAGTGTGTACGACGTTTCCTTCAGGATCCTTGGATGGACTTCGTCGTGCCTTAACGCGCAGAACGGGTTGATCTTGTGCAAGAGTTGACGAACGTCCTCCACCGTGAAGACCACTTCGGTTAGAGGCCGTTTGTAGTCACGCCTTGACAAGATTAGATGTGACGAGAACGATGGGGCTGAATGTAGGCCTGCATAGTGTTCTCTGCAGACCTCAGATACCACTATTGGGTCACACGTGGGTTGGCCGTTCCCGTCATTCAAGGAGAACGCGGATGGCTTGTTTCTGCGGCGAAGTCTCATGTAGTTAAACAGTACATTTCTGTTTTTCCGGGCGAGGTCCAGAACGATGGCTTGTTTGCGTATGTTCCATTGGCGGATTTCTGATTTACAGCGATTCCGCATTTTACGAAGTTCGGAAAGGCGGAAATGCTCGAAGTGCTCGTCTTCTGTGTCTCCTGTGGTCAACTATTTGGAAAATATTTGGGACCTCTTTTCCAGAAGACGCCGAATTCTTTTTGGTAGCTTGCGGCTCATCCGGCTGCGTGCTGGTTTCCTTGGGAAGAATATCGCGTCAGCCTCGTTAACTTTCTGGACAATGGTCCTGTATAAGTCTTCCACTGAGGCTGGTCCCAGCTTAACTTGTTCAAGAAACATGCTCATTCCTGAGAGTTGTGCATGGCGGAAGTTTCGAAGCACCGTTTGAAGTTCGGGACTTCTGGCCCAGTAGCAGATGAAATCAAAGCTCATCACATAGTGGTCACTATGTCCCAGTGGAGCGTTTATTATCACCTGATCAACGGAGCGTCTTTCGTCGGTGATGACCAAATCCAGGAACGTTGGTAGTTGGCCCTCGCGGTTTCAGGTGGGTGCAACGATATTTTGAGTCCACGCGCTCTGTTGAAGGGCTTTCGTCAGCGGCGCTGCAAGAAATCCACTTGATCCAATGTGTTGGAACGCCATCCAGAAGGCCTTTGGAGCGTTGAAGCCACCTACCAGCAAGAGATGAGTAAAGTGGCAGCTGGAAGGGAGTTGCTCAAGGGTTCGTATGAGGAACTGATCATCTTTTGGAATACGCGAAGGGCAACGGTAGACGACGCCGAGAAGAAGAGAATCGGACCCGCGCAGCGGGATTCGAATTCACAGTGCATCACAAAAAGGTAAAGTAGTGGTATCAAAGAGGACAATCGGGATGAGCAGGGCCGCGTGTAAGTACAAAGCAACCCCACCAGCCCTCCCTTGTTTTGAGCCAGCTCGAAAAACAGAGTAGCCTTCTATCAAGATTTCAGCGTCAGAAACCTGTGGTGTGATCCAGGTCTCTGTGAGTGCGATTACGGACGGCCGTTCAAGGTAAACTGACTGTTTAAAACTGCAACGTTTGTTGAAAATGCTGAGGCCGTTTGTGGACAAGCATTTCAACAATGTCTGTGCTGCCCCCGAAGGTGAGAAATCGAGAGGTGTGTAACCAGAGAGGTTGGCAGACTTAATAGCTCTACATCGGGTTTGAGTCCAAGGCTCCGAAAAAGCCTCTGCGTCAAAAACTTGTCTGCTTCCTGTCTTGATGGTTTCGAGGGCTGATTTTCATTTGCAGGTTTGTTTTTGCATCGCAGGAGCACGGTTTGCGCGGGCCTTCTACCTTTGGGGGACGAAGTTTTTCCCTTGTGGGCGAAAATTTCGGCAGCTGCTACTTGTAGCTCTTTCAATACCGCTTTTTGGACGACCAGATTTGTCGTTGGTAAATGATTTGCGGCAAACTTGCGTCTAGTTGGTTTCTTGGGCATTTTGGCACTGTTTGATCAGAAAGGTGTCTCTGCTAGGCCCTGAGCGCTAGGTTGCAGCACCGAGAAGTAGTTCTTTTGGTGACGCTCCAATTAAGCTTGTTTTTGTAGAGAACTGCACCTTGTAGCCAGCCAGCATTTCGCTGATTTACCCAATCTTATGTGGCTTCTTTAGCTGCAGTGCTGCGCCCTTATCGTCTCTTACGGAAAGAAGCGCTGATAGCTCTACGTACTTTGGTAGTCAAATGGTCTGCAGTGGTTGAGTAGAAACTGCAATCCGGATTCGCGGCCGGTTGCGTTGGTGTGCTATTCGGAGCTCAAGAGGCTATAACTACAATCGGTTTAGCCATAAGTTTGGGGTCAGTTGAACTGGCTCCAAGCGGAGGCCGGTTTCGCACCTCTCCCCTAGAACAGCTGTGGCCCAGCTTTGCGCCTCTAGAGTGCGATCCTCGGAAATACGCCTGGTTGTTAGATAGGTCTTTTGAATCCTGACAGCCCGCTCCAAGATCTTCTGTACGGCAGCTGGCGAGGAAAGGGTGACTAGAAGCCCAAGTGTTTGCTTGCTCCTTCTTCGCAGCCAGTGGACCCGGAATGGATAGCGCAAAGTATTGGTTCAACGAAGAAAGTTCTTTATCAACTTTCGTCCAGGCTGCTATGTTCTTTGTGTTTGCAACCTCCAGAGCTTTGGAAAGAAGCTCCAGTTTCGCGTCGAGTATTCCGATTAAAGCGGAATATTCACACTGGCCTTTTCAATTTAGCAGTGGAGATTTGGTTTCGTTTTTGATGGCCCTCTTCTTAGTTGAGGAATGCATTGCACCTTTAAGGTAGAGGCAGCTGGCGCAGACGAACGGGTCAGGAGAGTTAGCTAGTTGTCTTACCCAGTCGTCCCGTAGACCCGTGCATTTAAAATGTCACCAGGCCTTGCAGGTGTGGCATTGCATACCACGTCTTACATTCGACGGACACCCATTTAGCCCACATCTGTTATGGTCTATTGATGGCTGCAGACAGCGGCCTGTGTTGAGAATGATGCGAAATAACAGAGGTTATCACGTAAATGTTATGCTAGAGTGAAAAAGTTCAAAAAATGACACGTGTGAACTCTGTGAATAGATTGAACAGTTAAAGAGTTCTATCACAAATTTGCACGAGGGGAAAACGAAACCGATTTTGAATGTACCGCGCTTGTTTACGAACGAGTACCTTGAGTATCAGACTTGATGAAGCCCAGTGGCTTTCTCCTGGTAGTTTCTGTAGATTTTTTGCAAGGGTTCTATTCCCCGGTGTGTTTTGTTCCAAGAGTTTGCAATTTCTCAAATTCTTAAGTGGTAAAATCTGTTGAGGACTATCGCTCCCTGAGTCGAGAACTGTCCTAACATTAGAAAAACGGACTGCAAGCAACTTCGACAAACTTCAACCAGGGCAATTTTCAGCTTAAGCTGCGCAGAAAGTGAGGGTGTCAAGGTGGGTATCTTTTATCGGATGACACCCAGGGTGACCTTTGCAAAGCAAGCAAACATTTTAGTCCACAGTCCTAAGTTAACCAACTTACGGTCTAGACTGTGCCTAAATTCCGAGTTTGAGCCCTGAAGCCGGTAATCCCGCGACCATCGGCATGTCCAGCTTGGTCGAAAACTTAAACTGAGGCAAATTAGATGTTTTAAAAACAAAATCATAGCATCTAAAGCTAACCTCAATTGTTGAATCGAATGCTGTGGTGGAAGCATCGTTAATGTAGGGCAGGTGCGAAGCAACCACGGCTAGACGTTGCACTTACGCGTGACCGTGGAGGATTTGTAACCGCCAACCGTAACATTTGTGGGTGGGCTGGTGGAGGTCCCGTGACAGTTTTCGCGAAAGGGGCACCGACGATGAGGATAGGAGTCGATGTCTCAAAATACTTTGAGACTACAACTTCTGATCAGATAGCTACCTTGAGCTCACAAAGGAGAAGCCCAAATGATGATAACGCTAGGAATTTTCCGGTGAGAAAATTGGGTGTATGCTGGTAAGAGTGAGTAGCCGGGTGTGGAGCATGCGGTCAACATAAGGAGCTTTATGTTCCAGCCAGTGGCACGCTTTCGCAGGCTACCAGCAAACGAGCAAGCCTATCAGATCTTGGTGGGGGGGGGACAAAATCCATGCACTCAAACCCGCTGGTTACACGTGTTACATGATTGAGATAATGTTGAAGGCAATCCCTTTAGCATAAATAAACACGTAATCGGGGAGCAACTCCAAAGGTATCAAAGATTTCACAAATTTGAAAGCATAAGCACTTTGGTTGACCTAACATCAACGCCTTTTGTCTAATGCGCGAAGGTTAGTTTGGACGTCGGCTTCGACGAAAGCAAGGTGAGGGTGTGCGGGGCAGACTTTGGCGAGTGCCACAAAGAAGCGGCTCAAAACGAACCATGGGTTGGGGGCGCAATAGACGAAATCCCATAGACGTGGGCGTATTGCGTTGATGTCCGAGTCACAGCAGCCTCGATATACACTAAAAAACAGACCACCGGCGTCACAATTAACAGATCAAGGCTAGAGTACGTATAACTCCTAGCTTGGTAAAGTTGAGACAAGCCAAAGAACGGTGCGAAGCTTAGCTTAGGCTGGAAGTGCCTTCCTGGAGCCACGAAGTGGCACAAACCTTATGCAGTATTGTTGCTTGAGTAACCCGAATGACTTTGACTTGCAAAGGTGCATCCACAGTAAATTTACGGATGCTCCACCAAACAATCAGAGCGGTTGGAGGCGAACTGATTAAGCTTTGTCTCTCGAAATAGTTCAGGCTTAGAAAGACCGCATGCGTGATTTTTAAAGGTTCTGCCAGATGTCATGTGGCTTCCAACTCAGTTCTTTGGACTTGAAGACGAAACTTCGCAGAAGGATTAGAGCAGTGTCACTGTTAACCTCATCTTTAAGGGTGGTTACCGTAACAAGGAAGCAGAAACTATGCAATGAGCCTAGCGGATGTGTCGTTTTATGTAATGGGAACAAAAATCCCTGAGAAAAATCCAGCGAACTCCGCATAATGTAGTGTCCCGGTTGATGCTGCAACGCCTGCCTATTCATCCTACTGCCGATACTGGACCTCCAGACGGATTAACTGGAGGCGAAATAAGAGTGTGATGTGGGTTATTCCAACTCCCAAGAGGCAATTGGCCTAGTCAACCGCTGCCTTTAGGTACATGAACAAAAGACATTTAGTAGTATGGAGGTTTTTGAGTAGATATGCGGTTTTGTGAAAAGCGACCTTCACGATTGACCCTATGGAGAGTGCACTGGAACAATCGGAGTCACCAGTGTGTTCAGTACTGTATTCCCCCCATTTTTGCCTAACCAAACATCACTGACTGCCTAAGTGGTTCTTGGTTCTGCTCTATGGGTGACGTGGACGTGAAGGTGATATTGCATCGTGCTTTAATCCCCTAAAGGGTTCTTCTAACTACATATGAATAGACTGATGACTGGGGGGTGCCTTCAAATGCAAATACTTAACTCTCTAAATAGGTGAAAGTGAAATTCTAAGTCTCAATTTGGCGGCAGTAGAATAGGTTATCCATGAACCAATCAGGTGCACGGTGTGGTTCTTCTGTCCAGAAAGCTCAGGAGAAACTCTTCTGTATCGGTAGATATTCCGGTGTTAATTTTTCTCTTTGCTCTCGAATTGCATCGTGCATCCGGGCGTGGACCACACATCAGCAAAATGACGCGCCACAGTCAAAACAAGTGCGGCGGATGATAATTAGACGAACTGTTGGCGCGAACAGAGGAGCCTTCCACGGAATACTAGAGCCCACGTCCCCACCACCCTGGAAGATGCAAGCTATGGAAGGATGTAGTATAGGTATATATTATGCTTTATAGCTGGTCTGGAGAGCAAGCAGCGCGGCTGACACACCCATGATATGGGAGGTATGTCTTAAGGCACTGAAGAAGCTGACAGTTGTGAAGCTTAAAATTTGTTATACACTTTGCTAGTGAAAAACGAAGGAACCAATTTTCAGTTTCGTTTCACATCACTTATCTCCTGAATATGTTGAGTGATTTTTTCCAAAAATTGTCTCGTCAGTTTTTTGTGATGTCCGAAAATATGTAAGGGCCATGAAACAGGGAACAAACGTAAGATGTCTTATCGAGAATCCTTCTTTAAACCAAAGGTCTTTGAATCATTATTCGTTTAAAACAGGTGCTTTGATGACTAACCACTTTCATTCATTCAATTTCCAATAGCCCTTCTGGTGACTCCTCCTATCTGGCAGTATCAGTTCATCGTCTTTTAAAGCCAAAACCATTTCGCTGCGGAAAAGCCACTCGCGCCCGTTATGCAGGCCATTGGTAGATTGTTTTTAAGATGGTTTCAGTTCGCATGTTGACCACCGCAGGCATCTCACTGTGTTGGCCCAAGATACTGTGTGCATGACCTGCCGGCAAGCTTGTGGAAAACTGTCAGAAAAGAAGAAGGGAGAGGCAAATCTGCTTGGTTTGAGGTTGACGGTGGAGGGGCCCGGCTTACTCCCAGGCAGATCTGCATGTGCAGTTTAAGCCCTCTTCTGCTGCCGGTGCATCGAAAGAGAGTCACAACAAACCCGTTTGACAAACGTTGCATGATCTGTGATAATGCAGCTTCCGTCTATTCAGGAAGCTGAAACCAGGGACAGGAAAAAGAAACCCACGACTGACCCAATAGTGGTATCTGAGGTCTGCAGAGAACACTATGCAGGCCTACATTCAGCCCCATCGTTCTCGTCACATCTAATCTTGTCAAGGCGTAACTACAAACGGCCTCTAACCGATTTGGTCTTCACGGTGGAGGACGTTCGTCAACTCTTGCACAAGATCAACCCGTTCTGCGCGTTAAGGCACGACGAAGTCCATCCAAGGATCCTGAAGGAAACGTCGTACACACTGGTAAATTATTTCTACCTGGTGTTTCGTCGGTCGCTTGACGGAGGCCACCTTCCCTCTTCTTGGAGAGAAGCGATTGTCACACCAATCTACAAAACTGGTGACCGACTATCGCCTGGCAGCCACAGGCCTACAAGCCTCACTAGTGTGCCATGCAAGATGATGGAACGCATTCTGAAGCGAGCCATCCTAGACCACCTTACCTTCAACAACTTGATATCTCCAGTTCAACACGGATTTCTCCCGAACCGTTCTTGCGTGATGAACATGCTCGTATTTATGGACAGCCTAACCCAAGCCAAGGACACGGGACTCATATCAGATGCCATATTTTTCGACTTCTCAAAAGCATTCGATCAAGTCTTATGGAATTCAAGAGAAAATCCTACTCTGGATCAAGGCGTTCCTATCAGGCAGAACAGTCCTAGGGAAAGCAGGCTCGACCTACTTCTGTGCGGGTCTTCGTTGGCGTTCCTCAAGACTCCGTTCTGAGACCACTGCTGTTTCTGATATACGTCAACGACCTCCCAGATGGTCTTGTAATTCCATGTCTACTTTCTGCGGACGACTTGAAATCCTGGAGTTCCAATGCCAGTGCCCTCCAAATGGATGTAGACGCTGCAAAACAGTGGTCTTTAGTCTGGCACCTTCCTCTGAATGACGAGAAGTGCCTCCATATATCATTTGGAGGAGACTCAGCGAACGCCTACGTCGTGCATGGTGAGAATGGACCAGAAGACATCACGGAGATATATACCCAAATAGATTTGGGTATCTGGCTCCCTTCAAACATGTCCTTCTCACTGCCCCACGAGAAATCGGCCCAAAAGTAATTCGCCGTCCTACGGATGATTAGGCGAACCTTCTCCCTTACTACTCGTATGGACTTCCAAATAGTCTATGGGGTCTACGTCAGATCGCTTCTCGAAAACGCCAACCAAGCTGTCTACTCAGGGCGCACGAAGGACGTAACCCTCACTGAGCGTGATCAGCGAGCTGCTACGAAAATGGTTCCCGGCCTTAAATCCGTGGACTACGAAACGCGCCGCGCGGTGCTTGACCTCTTTCCCCTGGAGTATCTTCGCCTCCGAGGGGACCTAATTCCCACTTGTGCCCTGTTTGAACAAGATTTGGCCAACAGGTTTTCACCGTTGAGCCAGCAAACACACGGCGGGGACATGGTAAGAAGATTTTCAAGCTCACAGCGAACACTTTTATTAGGCTACATTTCTTCTCATTTCGGGTTGTAGCTGCGTGGAATAACCTTCCCCCGTCAGTTGTCCACGCTGCTTCCAGAACCCAGCTCAAATCACTGTTAGACACTTTACTATGTGAGTCCTCGTGCTGGCAAACATACTGCTCCGAGCTGAGAACTTAAATAGCGTTGCTACACCCTTTTTCGCTTGTTCCTTGGGGGTGACAGATAACCGCTGAACGACAAGAACCGAACCGGGCACCTTAGGCAAAATCCTCGATCCTGTGTATCACTCCGTGATTCCGTGAATCCGTTAATCCAACCTACATATTAACTTCGGAACCGCAGCCTTCATCACACAGACAAGCCATCCAAATAAAGGTGCTTCAAAACAACAAGGTTGTGTACCCAATGTGGAGCCAGGCTATGTTGTATAAAAGTGGTAGACAGAGTTCTTCCGGAGTGGGATTAATTTGGTCACCCATGGTTAATGGATTTCGGCAACAAGGCAGAGGGAATCAAAGGAAGTGGTAGGTTTGCTGGGTACACAAAAGAGTAGGGAGCCAAAGTCACGTACGCTCCGAACAAAAACTGGTGATGCTGCCGGTATTTCTAGTGCGGGTAACTGAAGTAGAGAGTAGTGCGGTTTACCACCATTGGCGGTAATAGGTGGAAGGAGATGTTGATGCCTCCTGTGAATCAACGGTGATCATCAGTTAATTTTTCCTTTTTGATTATCCATGGGTAGATTGATTTACACCCGTTTACTATATCGCCGTTTCGTTTACTTGCTGTTCTTTCCCCTGATTTCGCTCCTGCTTGAGTTTTGCTTTTTCTCCAGTAACTGATATCGACATTTTGTTGCCTGTCCGCCTTCGCTTGCAAGTTACTGTCAGCTCTACCTATTTTTGAGTGTCTGCTCTGACGCAAAAACGAACCTGCCGGGGATCGACCTCAGAATTCCTCAGATGTTAGACAAGCGTGTTATCCGCTACACCAACTCGAAGTTTCAAGGAGCCCTATCTTTGTGTTACCTTTATACCGCATCTGCCGGATAGTTTTTGTTGAGATTCGTTTTAAACGAACATGAGTGCGCAGTTCGATTTGACGCGCGACACCAGCCGCTGAATTACTATGCCAGCAAATAACAGTTCCTTACCTTCTGAAAGTACTGATGGGTTTCTGTGCCGTTATCTTTGTATGTGGCCAACTTACGTCATCTAACTGCCAATATCTGCTATGTTCCCTTTGCGTCAACCCTATCTACTCACTGCTCCCCACCTGGTTCCGAAGTGACCACATCTGTCGACGAGACAAACCCTTCCCTCTACACACTCTCATTTACTTTGTTTGACTTAACATCCTCACTCGTTTGCCCTAGAGACTCCAATTTCCCGGGCACTGACGGTATCCTTCCGCTCATCCTAAAAGCCGGTGGCCCGGACATCTCCACCCTCATCCCTAATCTCTTCAACATCTCCCTTATCACTGGCACAGTTCCAGGTCAGTTGATGCACTCCACCATTGTACCACACTATAAGTCAGGTACACGAACCGCCCCAGCTAGCTATCGTGGCATTCACCATACCCGCTTGCTCTCCCGTAACCTGGAGCGCCTTATCAAAGTCCCCGTCATAGATTACCTGCTCACCACCGAGACCCTTAATAATCGGCAGTATAGGTTTATGGCACGGCGGTCAGCTAACACATGTCAGGTTGATTTCTATATTCATATTTCGTCCGCGTACGATGCCGGGCTGAACATTATTCTTATCTATCTTGTTATTCACAAGGCGTTCGATCAAGTCCCCCACGATGCACTCCTCAACAAATTACGATCTACGGGGGTTGGTGGCACGCTACTGGGATGGTTCACTTCTTACCTCACTGGGAGAACCCAGGTCACCAAGATCGGGGATCTCTCCTCATCAATCCTTTCGATCACCAGTGGAGTTATTCAGGGTAGCGTGCTTGGCTCCCTACTTTTCTTACTATACATTAATAATGTCGCTGATTCGATCATCCATGGTTCCTCTTTTCTGTTCGCTGATGATGTTAAGATATCCTACAAGTTTAAGGCCAGTGACTCCGTTTCCACGCTTGCTACCATTTAGTCTGATCTGAATTCCTTATTCCTCTGGTCCTCTAACTCCTGTCTTTCTTTCACCGTTTTAAAATTCCAAGCCCTCAAATCGATTCCAGATTCCTCCTGGGATGCTTATTCTTAATGGACTCTAGATTTCTACTCTTCCCGAAGTGAGAGACCTAGGTCTTAGGTATTCCTGTGCGTTTAGTTGGTCCCAATATGCATGGTACAGGGTGGCTAATACCCGCAAGCTGTACGCCTTCCTTCGCCGATCCGTCCACAAAAAGTCATGTTTAATTACCATCTTTAGGCGGTTTGTAAGACCCATTCTTGAATCCAGCCATGAACTCGCTTCACAGTATTCGCAGGCATGCCGGAATGCTGTGAAAAACGTGCAGCGCTTGTTCATTAAGTCCTCGTTTCCGGCGTCATCCACGCTGCCGTATCGTCTTTGCTGTTTGTCACTTGGGCTAGATCCTTTATGGCTGAGGCGCATTAGGTTGAACCTAGGTCTTCTGCATTGCCTAATCTACCGACAGGCTTACACAGTTGACCGCCGTCCTGACTTTTCTTCCTGCCCTCCTTACAATATCCGCAACTCTGGATTTTGCTCTCATAGTCTACCTGTCGAACTGTCACTGGACAACACTTTTTCCTTTGCCTATATTCCAATCTATGGAAAAAGTCCCCTCTCATATCTGTACCATATCACGTCATGTAGGCTTTCAAAGGACTGTCGATTCTTACCTTTGTATTGAGAAAGCCGAGCACCTTTTCGCGCCACAGCTTGCACTAGACACTTTCTTTGAAACAAGCCTTAAGCCCGTCTAATTTGCGCTCTCCCTCAGCTGTCCTATTACTTTGTCCCAGCATGTACATTCACCAGCTTGAGCCCCCTAGCGTCAACCAACAAGTGAGACAACTACCCTCTCAAGTGTTCTTGTCCATAAATTACAAACATATGTTTCACCTGGCCCCAACCGCCTCGTTCTAAACCGCTGAAACTATTGTTCGAATTTAACCAGCCTAGTTTCCTGCCGCAATTTCGGTTTGCCTCGTCCACAAGTTCAATTTCATCTACGGTGTTCGATTGGCCCTATGCTTTTCCACTATCTCCCCATCAAAACTATCCTTTACACCTTACCTCCCTACAACAATGACACCAACAAAACTTGCCATTTGTCTCCAGATTGAATTCTTTATTCTCCATCTCCATTTTGTGCTTTGGGACCTTAGCCATTTACTCGACCGCCCAAGGTCACTCATGGCCAGCAACGGTTTTCAGTTTTAGTTCAGGTCAGGAGGCTTCATCTTTGAACTCGTCGTACCTCATGCCCACTGTCCTCTGTTGTTTCGATTCACGCAACTGTGGTGACTCTACGTAATAGGCATGTCCGTTGTGTTGTTACCTGCCGCGCTCAGGTTGTAATGGCCCGATCATGCCTAAGTCGGCATGCCCCTACAAGTTGGGGAACAAACCTATTATTATTATAAATATTATTGTTATTATTATTATTATTGTCATTATTAACCCGTATACTGCCCACTGCTTGTGACGCTGCCCCTTTTCCACGCAATCCCCTGTACTCACCACCCCCTCAGTCATGCTTTTATTCTGACTGTAACATTATGATCATGCCTGACGGTATGCCGCCAATCGGTTGGAAATAAACATTATTATTATTATCATTATCTTATCTACCTCTTATGCAGACGTTTGCCTCCCGGGACTACATCTGTACCTGATCTCTAAAGCGTAGCTGTGTTGCAAATGGTGTCTAGCGCCTGATATTTTAATTGTTTACATGCCCGTCTACACTGACCTCGGTGTATTTTCTTACCACCGGCCTTGAGCTTATGTGCCTGGCCAACTTATTCCAACTTATTCCAACTTATTCAATCAAGTCTGGACCCATCCCTGAATAGCTCTGTCGGCTCCGTTTAATGTTTGGTGCTTTGCTTTGACTAGATTTAACTAACCTTAGCCAAACAGAAGCCTTATTTCCTCAACGTTCAGAACCATTCCGCATCCTCTGACTACGTGCAGAGCACGCACATCAAATAGTGGGTCTGAAGATGCGCAATGAATGAAATAATTGTTTGGTTCCACAGCCCACTCATTCACACATACACATAACACTATGGTGCGCCTCTAATTGACATGGTGGTTCACACTACTGCTTCGTCGTCGTTTAGCAATAATACGCAGGCTCTGAACATCCCCATTCTACTCCCATGGCCCAAGGTAGCTGCCGTTCTATTTGCCTCGCAAATGGCCACTTCCAGTGGCTGTTTTTTGTTTGCTTGTTCGAAATGACTGAGCTGATTATTGGGCCGCTTTCCACCCGACCGGATAAAATATCTGGTAGCTGCAGTTAGTTGTCACTGCACAAACCGCAATTATTTTAGCTTGGTGGTTTGCCACCCTGCAGATCTGGTAGCATGCACGAGGGAAGAAAACGTCGTATGGTGGACGGGTACGCCCTGCATGGGAGGTCACCCTGTTACGTTGCACCATGGTGTGTTCGTATGCTCGCCACCCCTCCAGTAGCACGGGTGCATCGCCCATCGCTGGTGGTTCTGAGCCTGGCCTTTAATTCGGGAAAAACATAAGAGAGCACCGTTGTTGTTTGTCTGTAGCTGGATTGGACTTGCCCCGGTTGTCACTTGTCTGGCAACACCAAGGAGTACAAGCGAATGACAGCAGTCCTTTTGTTTGCTTTAAAAAAATATCTGCATGAGGTAGCCTGAAGGTACTGTGCGAGGCTCACAGCTAACATCGAGGTGCAAGAAGTTGCCACCTTCGTCTTAGTTGGGTTGCGCCACCTCAAGTCCACTTCATCAACCAGACATAACATACACGTTCTTTCCTCTTGTTCTCTGAAACAATCATATACACATAAAACGTAAATTCCTCATTATTTCCTGATTGCCAGCAGTCACAGCTAGCGCCTAATTGCTGCTTTTGCCATGCACCATTCGTTTCTTGGAGCTGACAGCTGATTGGCGACCCATAGACTCACCTTCCTGTTGAACTGATGTAGAAGATTCCAGTTAAACTACGGTTTCATCCATTATCTCGGAAGCTGTTGCCCAACCGCTTATTATTTGTCTGCTGTCCCTGTTTACATTAACACACCCTCAGCACAACGGAGACCTTATAATTGGATTGTTTTGCTGAGCTAAAAACTACCGCCGTGTAATCTCACCACGTAATCCCTTGTTCCAACTAGTCCAACAGCTAGCCTCCCTGCCTCAGTGGCTAAGTCCTTACCTCCCGAAAATGAGGCACCTACTCTGGCCAAGCTAGTACTTGGCTTCTAGGTCAGCCAACAAAATTCACCTCTTCCTGGGTTCATTCGGCTTGCTATCATCCCCTTTTAGATTTTTCCCATTCGATACTGTTTTATCTGATGCCTCCTGGTACTCACCAGACGCTACTGCTCTCATCCTATTCCTTCCTCATTCCCCCTCTTCCTAAGCTTCACACTTCAGCTGTAGTTGCGCAAACGCCCGTTACAACCGTTATTCATTCAATCTGGCTTGTCCACAGTCTACACTGCTATGGTCCTCCTACTGATTGAAAAGTTTCCGTGACTCTACATCCGCCTGACTCTATCTATGTCAACCTCCTCGTCTAACACAGATCCAGCGGCCACGGAAGTGCGCATACCCTGTCCTATTGCAGCAACATTGACGACCATTACGGGGCAGTCGGGAAACCGAAGTATGTCAGTCCAATGATGGAGTGGCACCACCATACCCAGTCTGACGTCACTGCTGCAAGTACTTTCTTCAGAAACTCGACCGCAACCTCTCGCCTACTCGAGCATGTAATCGCAACTACAAATAAATTTTTCACTTGACCCCAAACGCCTCGTTCTAAGCCGCTGAAACTATTGTTCGGATTTACCCAACCTAGCTTCCTGCTGCAATTTTGGCTTGCCTCTTCCACAAGTTCAATTTCATTCACGATGTTCGTATGACCCTATGCATTTCCACTATACCCCATCAAAAACTATCCTTTACACCTGACTTCCCTACAACAGTGACACCAGTGAGTCTACTCAGTTTCAATTTAAACCACACTTTTGAGACGAAACATGCCATTTGTCTCCAGATAGAATTCTTCTATCTTCATCTCCATTTTTGGCTTTTTGTGACCCTGGCCATTTACTCGACCGGCCAAGGTCACTCATGGCCAGCAGCGGTTTTCAGTTTTAGTTCGGGTCAGTCGGCCTCATCTTTGAACTAGTCAAACCTCATGCGCATTGTCCTCGTTTTTTTTCAGTTCCCACAACTACGGTGACTTTTCACATAATAAGCATGCTTCGTTGGTTGTAACTTCCCCTCGGTTGTGTTGTCGCCTGCCGCATTCAGGTTGTAACGACCCGAACATGCTTCAATCGGCATGCTCCCTACAAGTTGAGAAATACGCCTATTATTATTATTATTGCCCACTGTTTGCGACACTTACCCTCTTCCGCACAATATCTTATACCCACAAACCCCGACAGTCATGCTTTTATTCTAACTGTAACATTATGATCATGCCTAACGGCATGCCACCCACCAGTTGAGAATTAACATTATCTTTATTGAGTTTGTCGAATCTCCCCTAACAAGCGTTGACTAAACTGATGAAAAGATTTATGCGAGGTCGTCTACGGTCACAACACTCGGCGGTTTGTCTCAGAAGTTAGAAGTAGTCTTATACAGTTTTATTTTGCCCTGTTGGTAAGAAACAACAATACTGTAGCCTTGGGCTTTATGAACTTAGCTTCAAAAAGGATGATGCACCCGGTAAACCACATGACATGTGCATCGCAAATACTTGCAACGGCTTCCTCGCGCGTTGTTCCCTTTTTGCACGATACAGCTGATTCTGTAGGATGGCATAGTTGCATTTCTGCGGAGCAACTTGCGTCCCACACAAGTTTGCTGGTCTTGTTTTTAAAGTAAGCCTAACAAAACTAAAAGAAGCCAGCTTGGAGGAGGTGAACCACCTGTGAATCTTGAGTCAGCTGGCGGGCGGTTGATCGGCATGAATCTACTCAAGGTTACAAAGAAGAACGGAAAACGGATAAATTTTTTGACAGATCTTGAAAAACCATCTAGTCAACTGTCAGAGGCAAATGTCTACGTCCAACTTGAGCAGAGTTTATATGGAACCTATGGGTCTTTGGACGGTTTTACATAAGAGGCAGCATAACGTAGCTACCAAACACAACTCTATTAGCCTGAACCCTTCTCACTGCTTCATCCATCATGAAAGTTTTGATCTACCTGCATGTTTTCGACGTAGAAGAAGCGCATTCACTTTCTTTGGGGCGAAATGCACGCGACAGCATTGAACGGCCCGGTAACTGCACCGACATGCATGCGCACTCTCAAGGGTTTGCCATGGCTGAGGCCAACTACCCAGCATATGGCTGGTGATCGTAATTTCTGTAACTTACTTTGCAAAAAGTTTATACTTACTGTGGTATTTGCTTGCTTTTTGGCAGCACGTACATTTCCAAAATCTCCGACTGCAAAATTTTAGACGACAGTTTTCCGTATTTCAGCCACCACCTGAGGGTCTTCAGTTTGACCCTTGGGCCATCCATTGGATGACTTGAAAGCGCTATTGCGAAAAGTCCGCTACCTTATGGTTATGCGCAAAATGATTAGTGGTGATTAAGCATAACAAAAATGCGTCGTTGATAAAAACCTGACCTGATAGCACGCGCTGTGCCTGTCATCTGCAACTGCCTCCAAATCACCTGTTTTGTCGACGTTTTTACTGTCATTTGCGGCACTGATAGTAAGAACACTCGGTCTAAAATTACGGTGCCAAACCGCACCAGCCATCTGAAAGAATACGATGGATTTGTCTTCCCTCTAGTTTGTTAGCGTCTTCTAAAATACAATAACCTCAAAAATAAACCAGATTTCCAAAGAAAACCTCCTCCGAGGTCACGCCAACTCGTTATTGAGTAGTGGCAATAGATAAGCAAATTTGAAACTGTGCAATTGCTACTCAACTGTGTAACATTTGCCCAAATATTTCTGCAGATTTACGCAAAAATGCCTATAATAATTTGGGATCAGGTTGGGCACGGTACGATACTTCAGCTTACAACCATAAGCTATCTGCCGGGCAACAGGTTACAATGTTTCCTTTCAAATGGGACTTATTAAACAGTAAGCTAGTGTAGAATCCAGGCAGCTAAATATCCTCTGAGAATATTGCAGCTGCCAGGCTATACGCAGTTTGTTTTCAGCGGGCAGGAGTAAAGGACGGACGAGGGCATGTGATGCTGTATCGAAAACTGTCGGGAACAGTTTTCATGGACAGACGGGTTGATGAATATCTTCAGGCAAAACATACAATCAACAACAACGCAATCGGAAGGAGCAAGAAAATGATCAGTGGGGTTACAGGGCTTTCCGGAAGCAACAGCGAATAAATAATCATAATGGTAATAATAATAACGTTTATTCTCAACTGGTGGGTGGCATGCCGTTAGGCATGATCATAATGTTACAGTTAGAATAAAAGCATGACTGTCGGGGTTTGTGGGTATAAGATATTGTGCGGAAGAGGGTAAGTGTCGCAAACAGTGGGCAATAATAATAATAATAGGCGTATTTCTCAACTTGTAGGGAGCATGCCGATTGAAGCATGTTCGGGTCGTTACAACCTGAATGCGGCAGGCGACAACACAACCGAGGGGAAGTTACAACCAACGAAGCATGCTTATTATGTGAAAAGTCACCGTAGTTGTGGGAACTGAAAAAAAACGAGGACAATGCGCATGAGGTTTGACTAGTTCAAAGATGAGGCCGACTGACCCGAACTAAAACTGAAAACCGCTGCTGGCCATGAGTGACCTTGGCCGGTCGAGTAAATGGCCAGGGTCACAAAAAGCCAAAAATGGAGATGAAGATAGAAGAATTCTATCTGGAGACAAATGGCAAGTTTCGTCTCAAAAGTGTGGTTTAAATTGAAACTGAGTAGACTCACTGGTGTCACTGTTGTAGGGAAGTCAGGTGTAAAGGATAGTTTTTGATGGGGTATAGTGGAAATGCATAGGGTCATACGAACATCGTGAATGAAATTGAACTTGTGGAAGAGGCAAGCCGAAATTGAAGCAGGAAGCTAGGTTGGTTAAATCCGAACAATAGTTTCAGCGGTTTAGAACTAGGCGGTTGGGTCGATGAATTCATGGTCGTTGGTAGTGCTCCATCTCTTTGGGTTTCAAATGTAATTATTTTCCCAATTTAGGAAGCATATCGTGTACCTTGTAGCCAAATATGCAGCAGAGATCTGAACAAGGCCATTTGTGATATCGGATATAGCTATTTTGAGATACCGCAACTGCATTACAGCACGAGTGTAGCCTGTTAAACGTCTCCCTGGCAACACGAAATAATAGATGTGATTCATTTTTAGCAAACCAACTCATGGTATTGGAGTCTTTATGGCAAAAAAACAAAAACCGTCAGATTGAAATCCAACCCCGACGTAACCGTCAAATAGCGTCATCAAATATGGTTTTCCACGTTGCCTCTCTTCTAGTTTCGATTTTTGGCAGGCAGTGTGTGAACTCAAGATGAGCTTTCCAGGATGGTCATGCATGGATGCTGGGTATGTTGTATAAAATACTGCAAGCTGTGGAAGCTGGATTTTTTCACTGTTCTTTGTAAGCTCAGTTTTCCAAACCATCCCAAAGGCGCTTAATCTACACAGGTCAGGTTGATATCATTTTGCTCGTAGAGTGTGGTTTATCCATTGTTCCGTGGTGTTGTGTGCTAATCTTGCATCTGACAGGGTACTTATCGCCTTGAACGGAGCAGAGGAACACTTTTCGTGCCCGCCGCCACTTGACTTGCATCTGGCCTGATGTTGGATGGCTGGATTGAGAACGAAAACGACTCACACCTACAGAACGAACTTAAGAGGCAGAGTTCATGAACATAATCAGACTTCACTAACAGGGTACTTATATGCAACCACTTGGCTAAAAGTACAAACGTAGGCACTTCAGTGGTGTAGAAATTTTCCCGGCTATATTGCCCACACTGGAGGTTGATCGAATGGCCGTCGATCTACTCACCGAGCTGGACAATTGTCTTGCAAACGCCTCGTCTTCAGTCGAGGAAACATGGTCAGTGAACGGTTGAGTGGGTGCTTCCTCCTCACCTAGCTAGGTTTATAAAGATTTTGATGCGTACCCAATATCCTCTCATGTGAGTAGCCAATTGATATATACCATCTCCGTAATCGTATTGGCCAACTTGCGATTTGCACTGCTTTGTGGTCCGCATATCTCATATTCCAATAGTCGCTTGGATGGCCACTTTGGGAGTGTTTTTGGCACGTTTTTTATTGGTCCGTTCCCGGTTGCGTTGTGTTGTTGTGTTGCGTTGTAGGCCTTCTTGCTTGAATCTGGTTGGTTGTGATGGCCATCTCCATTTTTGTTAGTTTCCCTCTTCCAGTCCGATTGTTCCGTTCTTAGGTCGTATCCTGGTGTCACCCTCTTGAACTTGATTAGCCGGCTGTAACCTCCACCGATTGATGTGGTTTTCCTCGAGTTGGCCGATTTCGTTGAACTTGGACAGTCAGTATGATACTTCCCTTTGTTGAGTACTCTCTTGCAATTTCTCGGTTCCACGCCAGTCCCAGAAAGTGCATTGATCCCCTCGAGTTTTTGTTTTTGTTTGCCTGTCTCTTCTAGACTGGTTCACTCCGGTGTGTTATGTGGCTTTGCGTTCTGTAGTCTTGCAGTTCTTTTGCTCGCGGTGGTCGGTGGACTAGGTCAAGTTCAATGTGCTTGTTGATTGTTTTTCTAGTGGAGTGCCATGCTTCCATGTCTTCACGTCCTTTCTTTGTTCGCCTTTTTTTCTTTGTCCTTTCTTTTCTTCTTTCAGCTAATAATGAACGCTTCGGCGGTGAAAATTTGTGTCCATCTTGCTCTTCGTGCACGAAGACGAGTGAAATTCGGTCCTGCCTTTTGGTTGCAAGTTTGTGTTTATACGTTCTCATAGAAAGCTTGCTTTCCGGTGGTCCAGCGTAATGTTTGTCACGACTATTGGATTGAATCTTGAATACGGCGTTGTTCCTCAAAATTGTGTCCAATCGTCCGTTGGGTTTGACAGTGTTCTGCATAGGGTGCTTGTTATTTCGTGGGACGTTTTGTGTCGTACCTTCTTAGCAGCCATGCAGCCATTTCCAAAATATTCTCGAAATATTGACACACGATACGTCTGACTTCTTTATGTGCTATTGGGTTGGCCGAATAAGATTTTCGTATGGTCCACTAGATAAATTATTTAGGTGCCCATTTCTCTGGAAAGCTGAAAATTGTTTCTCTTATCTGGCTTTGACTCTGCAATGTTGCAGTGCCGCTCAGTACGCCCAAAAGGGGTCCGAATGCTGCTTTTCTTGTGACAGTTGCAGTGGTTGCTGTGGTTGCTTAGAATTTAATCCGCACGCGTTGCCTTCTTGTGGACTTCGGTGTGCATTTATCTGCCTAGAAATCTCACCGCCAGAACGTCTTAGAATGTCGGTTTTTAATCGGTTTCTCATTCCATTTGAATCTGATATCTCCAAAAACGCCGTTTATCAGTCGATTTTCTCGTTTTCGTTTACTCTTTTAATGATGACAATGGTGTCGCCACGTAGCGAATCCATAACTTGTGGTTTATTTCCGGGGGTAAACTCCGTTCTAGTTTTTACATTACAATTTCTGCAATCACCTCGTAGTCGTTCATAGTACTCTCCGTTAAATTCGAAATACTTGGCCAATCATAAGCTGAGTAATTTGCAGGGGTCTTCCTTTCCCATTAATCCATTCAATGTGGCGTATCTTTCAGGTAGTTCTGCGATGGTTGCCTTGGCAGAGTCCAGACTAACAGTGAGCTCGCCTCAAAGGAAAGCATTAGTTCATCATCCTAAATGCTTGTATCCCTCTGTTTTTCCGAGAATTGCGCAGCACTGTTGACTGAGCATTTTGACCCGCTGATAAAATATTTCAATATCCTTCAAGGTTATTATAACAGGTTGGTAACTGGAATCCACCGGGTTATGCGATTGGTCGTTGCGGTGTTATATCTTTATATGCCTTTGAGAGTCCGTAGGAGCAAGGAATGACCAAATCCTTGGTTTTGAATTTCTATTGCTTTTCTTTTGTAATCTTTTGAAGCTCTTGGAGTTTTTTCAGTTTCCTGTCTATTTTGTTTGAAAGTTTTTGGTTTGGTTACTCTCGATTTGGTGATACGTATTCATGTCGTTTAGTAGAGCTTTCCATTTATTAATACAATCCGGTTTGTCCATGATGACTATCGGGCGTCCCTTGTAAGCCGGTGGAATAACGATTGTCGCCTCTTTCTTTAGATTGTCCGCTTTATCCTTCTCCTCACTCAACAAGGCACTGAATGCTTAGTCGCGTGTGATGATTGGAACTACGGTTTTGCGGAGATGCTGCTGAGAATCCTCATTAAGTTGAATGCACTTTATTGCTCCTTCTGGACTAGCTAGGAATTCTAGGTTTGTGATGACTTTGAAATTAAAGTTGAATCCCCTGAATAAAATATTCCGCTCTGCCTCTGCAAAATGTCTGCTGGAGGGGTTCGGTATTTCAGCATCGCGGTTACTTTCCGTTTTCCGGTTACCGGTCGGATCAGAGAGTTGGTTTACTAGACATTTTCCCTTGTTAAGCGGTACATTTGACGATGCGCTCTACTGAAGCACCCACTTAATGTAGAATATCGGGTCAATTATCTTCAATCAAGGAATGTTAAATCAAACGGTCACGTAGAACAGGACCAATTTTCAATCATTTCCAAGCGTGAAGAGCAAGATGGAAACCATTTTCACTGCTGAAACGTTCAGTTCATGGCTCAAACGAGAACAAAGAAAGGACGTGAAGACATGGAAGCATGGCACTCCACTAGAAAAACAATCACCAAGCACATTGAACTTGACCTAGTCCACCGACCACCGCGAGCAAAAGAACTGCAAGACTACAGAACGCAAAGCCACATAACACACCGGAGTGAACCAGTCTAGAAGAGACAGGCAAACAAAAACAAAAACTCGAGGGGATCAATGCACTTTCTGGGACTGGCGTGGAACCGAGAAATTGCAAGAGAGTACTCAACAAAGGGAAGTATCATACTGACTGTCCAAGTTCAACGAAATCGGCCAACTCGAGGAAAACCACATCAATCGGTGGAGGTTACAGCCGGCTAATCAAGTTCAAGAGGGTGACACCAGGATACGACCTAAGAACGGAACAATCGGACTGGAAGAGGGAAACTAACAAAAATGGAGATGGCCATCACAACCAACCAGATTCAAGCAAGAAGGCCTACAACGCAACACAACAACACAACGCAACCGGGAACGGACCAATAAAAAACGTGCCAAAAACACTCCCAAAGTGGCCATCCAAGCGACTATTGGAATATGAGATATGCGGACCACAAAGCAGTGCAAATCGCAAGTTGGCCAATACGATTACGGAGATGGTATATATCAATTGGCTACTCACATGAGAGGATATTGGGTACGCATCAAAATCTTTATAAACCTAGCTAGGTGAGGAGGAAGCACCCACTCAACCGTTCACTGACCATGTTTCCTCGACTGAAGACGAGGCGTTTGCAAGACAATTGTCCAGCTCGGTGAGTAGATCGACGGCCATTCGATCAACCACCAGTAAATAAATTGCATTTGTGCACCTTCGTACAAACAAGCAATAATTGTTTTGCTTCTTCAGTCCACACCTGAAAACTCCATCGCATGTTACGAGAATGAGGCAGTTTCTCAGGCTCTGCGAGTTTTTGCGTATTGAGACAAGAGAGCAAACTGTCATTAGGGGTTGCTTCTGCCAGTATGCTGCATAATAGAAAAATTATGTACATTCCTCTTGGCGCGGAAAAGAGGATTCAGAAATGCATTTTATTCGCCGGGTACTGAGCGGCGCAGATCTGCCTATGATGAATGAATGTGGGCCTACAGCTTATGTGTGGTCATTTTAGCGGAGGAAAAGTGGTGCCATTAAGTGGATGGTGAAACAATGGTGGGTTAACTGTTTAACCCAAGTGGCTGTTAGGGTGAGTGCAGAACTACAATTTGCCGGTAAACACTAGGTAGCGATTATTCATTTTATTATGAGAAATATCGGAGGACGTAGTAGGACGCAAGCTAGGCACATACGGTATGCGTACATAGTAGCCAATATTACGCTTGAGGTATCCTAAAGGTGTTATTCATGTGCAGTGGCAGATGGTGGGCGGTGGTTGTCACCTGGAACACTTGAGAAAATATAGGATGAATCAAGGTGGATAGTAAGGTAAAAGCTGGCAAACGTAGGCTGCGTTTAGTACAGGGGTCGGAGATCGGCCCTGTATGATGAATATTTTTTGGAAAGCGGTACAGGGTGTGTTTTAGGGGATGAACGATCTACGAGCAGGCTTTTTCACTCAGGAAGACTGTTAACGAAAAGGACCGCAATCAACAAAGACAAAGTGCAACTTGTTTGGTCCATAAATCCTCACCGACTGCAAACGTGGGCCGGGAGAAAGAATTAGCATTAAAACCTTCCCCAAAGAGCGTGATATTTAAAATCTTTTCAACGCAGTCGCTTCAAAAAGTGACAGCCGGCAGTGAGATGGAATGATCCTATCAAAAATGGCTTTTCTAGGGCAGACTTGCCTGTTGGCAAACACAAACCAAGTGGTAAAATGCTGTAAGAAATTTTTACATCAGTCTGTCGTCCCCTCTCCAGTGCCCAGTGCCGGAAGAAGACTCACCGACAAGGAAAAGATTAGGTTTAGTGCGAACAAGCGGGCACGAGTATGAGTGCAAAAGTACAACGGCCTCAAGCTACCTTATTGAGGAGCACTCGCTGACCCTGATCCAACGCTGTCTCGCGCTGTCTGGCCCTACGGATTCCCGGATTGTTACACAGGATGGAGACTTTTGCCCAAGTTTCCAGGATCGGTCTTGTTCTTTTCGTTCAGTGGCTGTCGTACACCTGAAAGGCACAAGCGAAAAAAAAGTGTAGCACTGCTCTTTAAGTTCTCGGCGTGGGGCAGTATGCTTAAAAAGCGTCTAATAGTGCTTTGAACTGGGTTCTAGAAGGAGCGTGCAAAACCGTCGGAGGAAGGTTATTGCACGCAGCTACTACACGAAGTGAGAAAAAATTTTGCCCAATGAAAGTGTGCGCTCCGAGCTTGAAAATCTTCTTCCATGTCCCCGCCGTGTGTTTGCTGGCTTCGATTCAAGGTTGTCTGGTAGGCGACCAGTGGAGTTGAGGGTTTCGGCAGATTCCGGCATTCTTTGGTTAATTTCACGAATCTGACCTTCCTGACAGAAACGAAAGAAAAAACATAACCTGCACAGAGTTTCAAAGTACTCATAACACTCAGGCATTCACTTGATCTGTATTTGGGTGTTGTTTGAACACTAAATATTGAGCAAACGCGTTTAAAGTCCTTAATAAGTTCAAATCAACTTTGCATTAGTGGTAAATCCTATAGACTACTTGTCCGGATACCACCCCCACGCTTCATCAGTAAGGTGAACCGTACCACATCCCTTCAGAGTTTGACGTGCATATTAGTGGTTGGTTTGCTTTAGCCGTATCAGCTGTGGCAGCTGGCGTGCTCAGTACGTCCTCGTAGCCGTTTTGGAGCTGGCTACTGATTACTCGTATTCCTTCTTGACCTTCCTGGGCCGCTTCAGGCAGCCTCTTACTTTTCCGCACCCAAAGCACGGCTCTTGATCTTTTAAGAACACTTTTTGTTTTCTCCGTGGTTTGTCGAAATTTGATGCATACTACTCCGCTTACCGTATTCGCCCGTTAATTTGGAACGGCCACCGCGTCCACCCATTGCAAAGAGTGTTCAGCAATTTTCATTGCGTGCCCGTTGTCACTAGTTTCCACTAAAATGGCTCAAGAACAACGGTGAACCAAAACTTTGATTTCCAATTCTGGGGCAGTTTGAAACGGGCGCTGTTTCAATAGTACCCCCTCCATTAGCTGGCACCGATTACAGATTTCAGCATACCTCGTTACGTCACTTCTCATCCCTAATCAGGTCCTCCGATGAAGCAAGTCATGTGTTTTGGAGCGTCCTTTGTCTGCCACATCGTAGCGATCAACAGTCAGTTTTCTTCCCAAGTCACGAGATAACACAGATAGTGCGGTCTTTGAATTGTCGGCCCTCCAGGACGATATGACCCAACCTATCAAAGAAATCCAGGAATGTCTCCAGGCCTTTGTCCCTCTGTCCGGGCTTAAAATACCCAACCCGTTGAACAAGGCGGCTGCAACCTTCCTTATTACAAGTTCCCCCCACTTAAGTCCTATGAAACTCCTGGAGTCAACTTTGACAACGAGGATATTGGCGCGGATCATGATCTTTGACGCATCGCCTCCAGCCTCTCGTTTCGTGTGTCATCCAATTTCCAGCAGGTAATGTCTTAGCTTCGTTGCTCTGTAGGTCAGACTTGGAATGCGTTCCAATACGGCTTTTAAGTGTGCTGCATTTTCCGACTGAGAGTCATTGTGCACAAGTACATCGTCTCCGTACTCGGCAATATTATTTAACTCCTTGCTTGAACAAAGCACCTGGCGCCGGAAGGTAAACGGTGTCACCGGTGAGCCAAACGGCACCCTAAAACTAAACTGATATCGTGAATCTTTAAATATGAACGCAGTTTTCTCCCCGTCCTCTGCTTTGATCCTTTGTTGCACCTCCCCGGAGCACAAGTGACGCTCAGCGAAATATTGAGACTATTTGGGCAAACCAAAAAAATCCACGACCAAAGGAATGGCTCCGATAGGATTTCTGGGCAACTGGTTCAAACGCCGGAAATTCACGCAAAATCGGCATTCCCCGTTTGCCTTCTTGAACAGAATGACCGAAGAGTTGTGCACACTGTCGGCTTTGTCATAGTCGCCCAGTCTCAGAGACTGCTACGGAAATGGTTTGCGTACCTTTTCCCAAGTCAGAGCATAACACAAAACCCACGTGACAGAGAGTGAGGCTTAGTTCAATAATAGTTTTTGGCGGGCTTTTGATTTAAGGATCAGATGCAAACAACTCAAACGCGATCAAACAACAGTAAAACTTTTAAGTACTACCGGTCATCTTCGGGGAGATAAGTCTCCACTTCACCCAACTCAGTGATTTTGGTTTCCAAAAGGACAATGTAGCCTAAGACAGACACAATCTAACGCCGGAAAGACCTCCCCAGAAGCTAGTTTTTCCACTTCGGTATAGAGTCCAAGCAAGTGAACAAGGCTGCCATTTTTGTCACAAACAATATCAGCAAAACCCTACCCCTAGTTCCATCAATAGCCTCGCACTTCTTCGAACACCGCCTCCACCGTTCGTTTCTCCGCCACAAATCTGCTGAGAACACAAAACGACTTTTCGGCTCCCTTATCACTACTCATTAAATCTGGACGCTAACCTGATGCGTAGCAACATTAGTATGTGGCATACCACGAATTTTTCTATGTACAACGTGTTTCAGAAACTTTTTGGTTTTCTGCGTCGCGTTCTGCATTCTTCCAGCTGTAACAACCCCACAGTGTCTAGCTGCCATGCCGGCAGATAAAACAACGAAAGCTCTGGTTGTTTCAGCTTGCCCAAGGCCAGATGGACGCAGCTGTCGTCCCGGGGTTGGGTTGAAACCACTGACCTGCCAGTCAGAAGGCTCGTGCTTTGACCACTGGGATTTATGCAGCTTATCCACCCGCAGTAAATTGCCGATCACTCAAAAGAAGGCCTACTTAGATCGATCACTTTTTGCCTCCCACGGACCTCGGTGCTGTGATAAATCTTAAAATAGAACGCAAACTCCCTCTCAGGTTCAAACTAATTTTCTTTTCGAATCTTACTGCTGAAGAGGTGAAGTTGTGTATCCCCGCGCGAACACATTACCTCTACTCTCGGCAAAGTCTCGATTCCAAACTTCCCTATACCTGTCCATTCAGGTGAATTTGCTGACCCAGAAGCAATTGCTACCTGCTTTTCGAAAAAACGATGTTTTGCTCTTTTTAACTCTGTCAAATGCCCTCCAGCTTGCTTCAATTATCACCACAGCACAGACGACTTCAAAGCCACAATCATCATCAGCAAATAGTTCACCTGCCCAGAAATTTACGTACAAACAGTTGCCTTCATTTCTTACGTTCAGCAGGCCGTGTTCCTCATGAACTTCACCGAGTCCACATAGAGTAGGCAAGCTGTTTGTTATATTCAATTCAATTCAATTTATCAGCTATAAACCGTGTACCATAGGCGCGTTGGTTTCAGCTGCTACAGTTTCGATCACTGGAAAACGGGAATGTGGAACGTACAACCAAGCCTTGGAGGCGAAGGCACGTTCAATTTGTTCGGAAATTGGGTAGCTACGCATTGAAGCCGATAGCTTTGATGCATGAGCGCCACTCACTGCGCGATTGAACCATTTCTGCCAATGTCAATAACCACTGGTGATTTGAGTCCCGGGGTTTCCATCCAGGGAGGCAGCAGTTTCCCACCCGACTAAGTTTACTGGTTAATGTTTTTGTACTTCGTTGCCAGGTCATACACTGTTCACCTCTCGGTCGCTTCCACTCAGCACAAGACTGGGCGAAAAGACCTCTGCGAGGCAAACGGTCCTCTGGCATGCGGACTACATGTCCTAACCAGCGCAGCCTATGAAGCGTGCGTAATTCATCTATCGTGGGAGAGTTCCTTCTTCCTAAGGCCATCTGGCGTACCTGAGCATTGCTATTCCCATGTTCCCACCAGAACTGACCAATGCTTCGGAGACACCGACGATCAAACACTGGCATCTTCCGTATGTCCTCTGCGCGTAGGGGCCACGTCTCTGATCCACAAAGCAGTATGGATCGCACCACCGCAGTGTGAACTCTGCCCTTGACAGACAATCTGACGTCACATCGGCGCATAGGTGCCGGAGGTTGCAAAAGCTGCCCTGGCCTTTCCGATTCCAGAAATAATCTCATCTCCAGTCAGTCCACCGGAACTTACACAACTGCCCAGGTAAATAAATTTATCTACCTCATCGATTGACTCACCTGCAAGCATGAGGTGTGGGTTTGATCCAACCCAGTCTTGTAGCAGCACTTTACACTTTGCAGGTGTGAAGCGCATGCCAAACCGTGCGGCAGAGTTATGTAGGTTGCTTAAAATCGTCTACATTTGGGAAGGATCTGAACAAAGGAGAGCGGTATCCTCCGCATATTCAATGTCTGTGAGCGAGCGTCCCGGGAGCATTTCGACTCCCGAGGTTTCAGAGGCAGGCAGAGAAACTTCAAGCAGGATATCAATGACAAAGTTGAAGAGGAAAGGGGAAAGAGGACAGCCTTGCCTTACCCCACTGGACGTGGTGAAGCTTCCCGTACACTCGTACGCGCCCACAGGAGTTCGCATACAGTGTCCTCTTAAAGGATAGAAAGTTGGAAAGAACACTTTTGATCTCCAAGCACTGCCGAAGTTCCTGACAATCGACAGAATCAAAAGCAGCTTTCAAATCAAGAAAAACGACCAACGTGGGCCGTCTGAAGGAGTGGCGCTGTTCAAGAATTTGTTTCAAGGTGAAGATATGGTCGATGCATCCTCGACCAGTGCGAAACACAGGTTGATTTTCACGAATCTGTCTCTCCCGATAATCCATCAACTTGCACAAAAAAATGCCAGAGAACACCTCAGATGCGACGGATACCAGGCTGATACCACGATGGTTTTCACATGATGTTCTTGCTCCCTTTTTGAAAACTGGGATGACGGTCGAGGAGCTCCATTCGGCTGGTATTCTGTTTTCGTTCCAAATCTTCTGCAGTATGGTTGTCAGACTGTTCACCAGGACCTCGCCACCTTCTTTGAAGAGCGCGGGGTGTAGACCATCCGGGCCAGGTGCCTTGTCGCGCTTCAGGATTGATATCTCACGCTGGGTTTTGGTTGCTTATGGTGGGTTGGTATCCATGTTTCATTCGGGTCCGCGTGGTTCTTCCAGTGGCTGTGTTGAAGGAGACCAGGTGAACTGTTCTTGGAAGTGCTCAGCCCACCGCTCAAGACGGCGATTGAGGGAGTGAATTGCTGTTCCGTCTTTTTCGCATATTGTCTCACTGACACCTGCCTTCTTTTGACCCGTTGATCGAATCAGTTGAAACAGGGCGCGGCTGTTGCCTGCAGCGAAAGCCTTCTCCATCTCCTGGGCCTTCGAAATCCACCAGCGTTCTCTGTCATTCTTCAAGCTCCTGATTATCCGGTGTTTGAGGGATCTGCGTGCGCCATCATAGTCGCTAGTTGCTGGTATGGCCTTTCTGGCAGCAATAAGATCTGCTGATCTCGAAGATATCCAGTGTTCATTGAGTCGAGTCAGATGGGCTGGACAAACAGTTCTGAAAGCTGACAGCATTGCTTCTTTAACTCGCCTCCATTCATCCTCCAAGCAATCTTCGTCGTCCACATGACTGTGCGTTTCCAGTAGCTTTCTAGCCAGATCAGCTCGATACTCTTCAGCTACTGAAACTTGTCGAAGTTGATGAACGGAGCTGCTCTCTTTCGGCACGCGTAGTGCTGGCGGAAAGCGAAGTGCTAAGCGGGCCCGCACGATGGCGTGATCAGAGTCAAGTTGCGTACCCCAGAAGGAACGACAATCCTTAACTGAGGCTCTCCATCGGTAACTGATAGCCAAATGGTCCAATTGAGTACACGACTGTCTTGTGGTAGGTGGCTTCCAAGTAACTCGGTGTGAGCGTTTGTGTTGGAAGTACGTACTGGCCAGGAACAGACGATGATCTGCACACAACTGAAGAAGCCGCTCCCCATTATCCGTAGGCTCAGCATCGACTCCAAATCTACCACCCAACTTCGCTTATTCCGGACTTAGTCGTCCGAATTGGGCATTCATGTCAACCGCCAGGATTACGATATCCTTCCTTCTTGCCGACCGAAGCAGTCGTGACAGATCTTGATAAAACTAGTCCTTCTCAGTCTCAGAACTGCTATCTATTGGGGCGTATGCTGATACGACAAACAAACACCGTTTACCGCATCGACCTGCGTTAATCTCAATTGAGCCAGACAACCGCACAGCATAAAGACGACTGGTTACTGGGCTCCAGTCCAGTGAGGCGCTTTCAGCCTTGGGGCTGAGTGCAACTTCCACACCGTAGATACCACGAACCATTGCGTCAGGATCACCGGATGCCCGAAGAGTGAAATGTGGAACATCTGGGCTCGTCCCAAGCGGCTTGAGAAGCACGACCGAAGTGGGGTCTTGTATGCGTGTTTCGGAGACACAACATACATCGATAGAGAGGGAAAGCAAGCTTTCAGCAAGGGATGCCTGTTGCCCAATTTGACACAGAGTACGGACATTAAAGGTTGCAACGTGGATCAGATCTTTTGAGGTTAGTAGGTGATTATTTTGGTTTATTTTTCTGGGCGACGGTTGAGATACGGAACAGTTGCTAGGGCGTTGACAGATGGGTTGATCGCACTGCATTGTTCGATGGATGGGGAGGGAGTGTGGGACAAGGCTGGTGAGCGAAGAGCTGCAAGGGCAAATGATACTTCTCGGTTGTCAGGCCAAAGAACGGGGTTTAGTTGAGGTACTGACCTTGAGCCTTTGACTCAAAAGTCTGACCCACAAGGCAGTGGAAAGATGTGGGGTATTGTTCGGGGACCCTGCCCCTAGCCTCTGACTCAAGCGTCTGGACCACGAGACAGCGGTTTTTAAGGTCTTTTTGGGGGACCCTTCCCAGGGCCAATGACTCAATAGTCTGACCCACTTGGCTGTAGGGGGCCGGCCTGGCCCGGGGACGCAGGGAGTAGGGCATTACTGTCTCACTCCTGATGTGGCTGCGCATAGCAGGTGCCTTTTGAGCAGCACCGAACTCTTTGGTTTTAAAAGTATTTCGACGGTGTTGAATAATGCGCCGGCGGCCACGGTCAACCGTTGGGCGATCGGAGTGTGCGGTTCTTAGGGCCGACCTTTTCTAACCCGTCCTTCCTCGGGAAAAGGCAGTATCGCTGCTTCCATAAATATGGGCATGCTGTTCGCCTGGAGGAGACGCCTTACTGCCTTCACACTCTTATCGCAGAGGACAGTACGACTTTACCTCCAGAGCGCCTCGTAATACGATTACTCGCAGTACGGGGGCTCGCTGTTCTTCGTCGGGCTGCTCCCCGTTGGCCTTCCTGGCATGGTTAAACCTTTAGGAACTGAGTTCCAGCCAGTATAGCCCGCGGGATCATTGCAGCACAGAAGCCCGACCACCACGACAAGGTGGCAGCTTTAAAACTTTGCACCAACTTTTAAGAAATAGCTGGAGACGTTGTGCCATATCTAACTGCTATCTTTTGCTCCGGAGCCATGGTGTGAACAAGGGACTCGCCAACAAAGAACGTAGCAGCTTTATTGCTAAGAAGCACATATGCAGCGACCACAAGGAGCCTCGAGCAATTTGAATGGCATTTTTCGTTGCTTCAGGCTGTTGCTTTCTTTCTTTATTGAATAATTGATTAACTGATTGATTGACTGATTGAATAATTGATTGATTGGTTGGTTGTTTGATTGATTGATCGATTGACTGATTGATTGATCGATCGATCGATCGATTGACTGGCCTAGATGCCTGCTAGCTTCCCTGTTGAGCTTTGGGTTAAATTTGCGGGTCTCACCAGGTTTCGGGCATTTAGGATTGTTTTCAGGAATCTGACCTTCCCGAAATTTTGTTTTTTATCGTCTGGTAAAGTTGCTTGCAAGCTCCGTCGGAAATTGAAAATCATTGGACGGAGTATTTTTTGCCTTGTCACCTTCCTTCAACCTGGCCCCGCTGTAGATACAAAGCTTCGTTACGCCAATGCTATGAAAGCTGGTCGTGAGGACCCATTCCTTTGTGGACGGTGACTGTAAGCCGTTTATTCAGTCTGCTAAACCCCGCAAATACATCAATACCATCGTGATCACACCTTCATTCAAGCAGATAAGCATTTCCTCAGTATCTTAGCACATTAAGGTTGTTTTGGACAAATAAGGACCTGCCCATATCCATTCTGTGACTTCAGTTGGCGACTTTCCCCGTCAAAAGTTTGTCATCCTTGATTTTTCTGATTTTTGTCGCTTTATTTATTACACCCTTCATCATGTGAAATTTTGTAGCACCCTTTGTCTTCCCAGGCTTGGGAAAGAACTACCGTGAGAATATCATCAGCCCAGAATCTCCAAGTTCACCCTATTTCATACTCAGTGTTTGTATCCTAATCAGTTCCCACCTAAATTAGGAAGCCTTAAACTATCTCTCATTGTTAGTTGATCAAGTGGCTGTTGATCTGTTTGCCAAGCTTGGCAATTGATTTGCAAACGTTTCGTCACCCACCCAACAGCGCACTGAAGATGTCTCCTCGAATGGTGACGAAATGTTTGCAACTCAATTACCAAGCTCGGCGAACAGATCAACAGCCACCTGATCAATTACCCGTTAATGCACCCGAGCTAACAATTTTCCAATGCATTACCAACTATTTCACATTCCCATATATAGGAAACAAAACGGCCTTATAATGAACGGGCGTAAGTCACGTTACTCACGAGTACTCAGAACACAAAAGAAAATGACCGCTGTTCACCATTGATTCACAGGGGAAATCAACCCCATCCATCAGCACCATCATAGTTTATATCTCACCCCTTTGCGTTTGAGGGATTTAACGATTTTGGATGTTTGCATTCCGTTTTATCTGTTTGTTTTCGCTGTCCCATCCTGTTACATGACTTGCAGTGTTCTTCCCGTGAAAGTCTGTAATTCATTACGCCTGGCCCTGTTCAAACCCACAAGCGCCAGATTGGTGTTCTTTGTTGTTTAATCGAGTTACCTCCCCAAACCAAATCTGGCATCAGGAACCGAACCCACCGACTGGAGTCAACGAGTCTGCGGTTTCCCACTCACATATACACCAGTTGGGGCTAGTGATCGATAGAGACTATCTTGTGCTCTTACACGCAGAGGACGATACCTGATGGAGGACCATGTATGCGCACGGGTGGGCGGATGGCGGACAAGTGCTCATCTGGGTGGGTAGGAGATTCGGATATCTTGCTAGTGGTTATAAACTGTTCCACGTTTTTGGTTAACACGCGTACACGGTTTGTTTGTCAGAAAACCGACATTCATGGCAGCCCTGTTGCGGACTGGTTTCGGTGAAACACTGTTCTTTGTAACCAAGGTGGGGTCCAGTGTAAGCATTGTTTTGAGGAGAAAACCTTGAGCAGATCTCTGCTGCTAACCCTAAGATGGAGTCAGCTCACATCACTGCCAGTCACAGAAATATTGCTTAAGTGGAAGAAACTTCAAAAGTGCTTGTTGTAAGATGGTTGGCAGAAACACCAGATTGAAGTAATACAATATGTTTAATCAAAACACACAGGTAACCCATCACCGGCTTGTACCTGGATGTTACTCAACAGTTTTTAGTAGTTCATCTGAATGGAAGGGTAGTCTGGCCGAAGTTTAACTTGCTGCACATGAGTTCCAAAGTTTCGTGAAACTTCGATTGTGATATCATCAGATTCCGTCAACTATTGTGCATATCGCTTAAAGACTTTTGACTTGACCACTTTCTCTCGAAAGCCATGTAGGGTTCATGAATAGTGCGGGACCTTACTAGACAACTTACCGGGCGTAATGAGAAAGTTCCACTTTCCGTTGAACATGAACGCTTGAGAGTTTTCTGGGCCCCGCTGCTGGCGAGATATCAAGAGAGCACTGTGAAGTGCCGACTGACTCCAGGAAACTTGCTGACGCCTTTGAAAGAAAGCAAATGGTTTCATTCTGCATGATTGACCCACTTTGTTTGAGACAGGATTTAGTCCAGATGTCCTGATTCTTTTACACGTACTGCGTTACCGAAAAGCACGCATCCCATTCCAGTATGGTGCAATATCTTGAATATCGTGCCAACTGAAACATGAGGCGGCCTGTGTGCAGCACATTCAGTTGAAGAACATCATAAACGAGAGACTCACTTGAGTCTCCCGTGAAAACCAAATTGATTTGCAAATGAGTGTGTTTGTCGAAATCAGTCCAATTTGGGTTCAAGTAGAACATAAGGTTGACGAAAACTCGGGGACTGCGCCTACCTGGTGAGCCCCAGGAAGGGCGAAACCGGTCGTGGGCTGTCGAAGAGTTTTCAGCAACCTTGTGAGTAGTTTCCTTCATGAAAATATACTGCGATATCTCGAATATCGTACCAACTGAAACATGAGGCGGCCTGTGTGCAGCACATTCAGTTGAAGAATATCATAAACGAGAGATTCAGTTGAGTCACTCGTGAAAACCAAATTGATTTGCAAATGAGTGTATTTCTCGAGAAGAAATAGGCTTGTTTTTTAAACGCAGCACCCCTGAGGTTTGCGTTTATGCTAATTTTTACAGAAAAGTGGTCTTGTGCGGACTGACTATGCTATTGGAAATATTTTGGGGCCTGTGACAGTGCTCTGCCACAGTCAGGAAATTTTGAAACCTTTTATTCAGGCCAAGATATGAGAGCCAAGTGTACGTTCCCTAGTGTATGAAATTTGGGATCTGTATCAGTGGGTCCTAAATACGCCGTAAAACGTTCAAAGCGTCTGTCCCGCGGACGAACAATGTTGCGGATATTTGTCATCCGGGGGAAAGCATCGCTAGAAATCAGGACGCTGCCTAACACAGAGGAATTATCTATTTAGGGAGATACATGGAAATCGATTGATTAATTGGAGACCGTAAAGTCATTCGCCCATAATAAACCGTAAGGAAATTGCAGTAAAAGTTATGCCCTTCGCTTTATACGGCTGCGGCAGTCTAACGGTCTCAAACACCTGTTTTGGAGGGCACAAACAGCGTTTTTGCCTTGGAGTAGCAGCTGCTTCTATAAAATTAAACTCACTTAAAGCTTTTGCCTTGCTGGAAAGTCGAGAAGCACTGTTTTATCCTCAATCGGAATCATCGGCGCGTCTTACCTGTGTCGTTTTCTTTGCGGCTACACGGAAATGGTTACAAACGGTGTTGTTGATTCTTCTCTCACGATACAATTTAACATAGCCGTCGGGTCTGGATGACCACTCCCAGCTTTACTAGAGTGTATGCCAACTTTAGCGCTGCACAGGTGCTCGTGATGGTCGACTTAGTTGCCCTTCTTAAAAGGATCATCCAGGTAACCAGGCCCTTGGGTCGCTATTTCCCACAAGTTTGTTTACGCCCTTACAAACGAACTCAACATGCCTAAGTGATTGCGTCAGATTCTTTACACCTTTTCTGCGAAATAAATTTGAATTGGAAGTTTTTCAACTAACGCGAGTGTCTTTGCCAACTTTATTTGTACATGGATGCGGGAAAAGTCCCAATCTGCATGGCTACCATAAGAGGCCAGTTTCCACCTATATTCGGTTGCCTACGTGAGACTGTATAGCGACCCTAACCCCACCTTCCGAATCCTGCAAGATCCCAAACACCCATGCAATCAACTGCTGACAAGACGAAAAAATTCACCAACCCACACTGCCATCTCAACTGCCGTTGCAGCTTCCACTCTCTGTTTGTTCGCTGTTCCTATGACTCCTCAACTCCAGATATTTCACTTGTTCCCACTCCGACAGTCCTCTGAACGTGGATTGACCCAATCCTTTACTTGACTCAGTTTCAAATCTACTAGCCTCCCCGACGACATCACTGAGGGGAAGAAGCAGCTGAATTTTGATGGACCCTGTACAAAGCGGGATAGCCCTATCATGCCAGTGTAAATGAATGCATGTCCGAAACTACTTCTATTTTCATAAGTAGGCGATCAAATTTGTTCAGTTTGGTCGAGCTGCAGAGCCAAAGTTGAACTGCACAGCCTTTCAAATTTTCTATCAATAGTCGCATTAATCAGGAAGCCATTTAGGGCAAGAGTTCAAGAAAACCGTTGAAAATCGGTAATACCTCTACAGGACTGAGTCCAGCTACATTTTACCACCTACAGGCCCTCTGAATCAAATAAAAATTGCCACATAAATATCACAAACGTGGCATTTTTCTCCGCATGGCGGGGATTGCTCCTGAAAGTAGAAGCTGAGATACGAGGTACCCAGAAATATCCCCTCACGGTAAAATCCAGCAATTCCTATGCCTAATTTTGTAACCAGATCACCGTTTTCCTCAGTTTTGTATGATAACAAAGCCATAGAGCCCCGACCCTCAAACTAGCGCCTTTGATGAAAACGGGCCTCCATGGAGAGCCCAGAGATCTCACACAAGTGGCTGACTGTCTCTCAATAAGAATTCATGCATGAAGAAAACAACAAGATTATTTAAGTTGAACGTTAGCTCTCGTGTAAATGCAACCTCATGATCAAATCTACGGCTCTGGCCAACTAGCTGTGTTCACTTTAACGGGTGACTTTTCAAGGGCCATTGAGTTGGGCGCGAGTCACTGGATAACTTACACTTAGAAGTATAATATTTACAAGACAATTACAACCTGCCTCACTGAAAGCTTACAGCTGTAATCAGGTGAGTAATCAGCATCAAAGAGTGATCAGATTCGTTTATTTTGAGAATACGCTAGACATAACACGCGTGCTCATTGGTAAAAACCCAACCGGAGACATGTTGGATGCAATATTGGGAAGCCATAAAAAGCAGCGTCACACACGTTCTCATTAGAAAGTGTCTCCTTCGGCAACCTTAAGTTTCATTGATAGTACACTTCTAAGATGTCAACGAAAAGCCCATTTTCCCAGTTCTATAAGACAGGAAATTTGAGTCGTAAACATCTTTCGCTATGTTTCGGATTTCCTTTTGACAAACGTGAATGTCCAACAAAGGGTTAAATCCCTCAACAATCAGATTATTCCGCAAGAGTGGAGTGCAATCTGATGTCCTTCATAGAAAGTACAACCAGCCCACACAAGCTGCTTTAAGTACATTCTCCATTTACGGTTAATCAGCAGTATGATTGACTCTCACTTAGAGGGGATAAATTACCGCTCGTCCTTCAATTACAAAAACGACATGAAGTTGTCGCGTACTGACTGGACGATTTCGCAGATGAAAGTTTTACTCGTCGTATGAATTATTGTTCGTTTTGAGCTACTTGTTAGTAGTGGGAGATTTTGGAAGTTTTCGCTGAAAAATTAATCCCACTTTTCCGCATAGAACGAAAGCCCGACCAGAGGTCAAACATTGCATATGTTGCGCAATATAAAAACAACCATTCTTGTCTGCTAAACGGTTCATCACGAAAACAGGGGGAGAACAAAAACTGCTGAGTTAACAGAACGTCAGCGTCTGGCTTGATCTGATCTTGCCACTTTGGAAAACTGTGCTCAAAACAAATTCAGTCTTTTCGGGTCAGACGGGAATTTAGCAAGATCACGCAGCTGCCACAAGGGTAGTTCGTTTGGCTTCTTTGAAAACTCGACTCGAGAAGTGTATCTGTGCAATGAACAGCTGGTTTCTACGTGGCGAATTTTAGGAGCTTGGTTATATCAATCAATTTCAATGCAATAAATTTATTAGCTATAAACCGTGTACCATAGGCACATTGGTTCCATCTGCTACAGTTTCAATCAGCTGAAAACGGGAGAGTGTGGGACGTACAACCAGACCTTGGAGGCGAAGGCAAGTTCAGTTTGTTCGGAAATTCGGTAGCTACGCATTGAAGGCGATAACCTTGATGACTGCGCGATTGGGCCCTTTCTGCCAATGTCGTTAACCATCATTGATTTGAGTCCTAAGGTCCCCATCCAGGGAGGCGGCAGTTGCCGACCCGACAAAGTTTACTGGTTAGTGTTTTCATACTTCGTTGCCAGGTCATACACTGTCCACCTCTCTATCGCTTCTACTCAGCACAGGGATTGGCGAAAAGAGCTCTGTGAGGCAAACGGTCTTTTGGCATGCGAAGTACATGTCCTAACCAGCGCAGCCTATGAAGCGTGAGTAATTCATCTATCGCGGGAGAGTTCCTTCTTCCTAAGACCGCCTGGCGGACCTCAGCATTACTAATCCGATGTTCCCACCGGACCTGACCAATGCTTCGGAGACATCGATGTTCAAACGCAAACATCTTCCGTATGTCCTCTGGGCGTAGGGGCCATGTTTCTGATCCGTAAAGCAGTACGGATCGAACCACCACACCAACAAACTGACGTCACGTCGGCGCCATAGGTGCCGGAAAAGCCAGGGCAGCTTTTGCCAACCTCCGGCTTGGCAAAGTACCTAAAACCGACTGGCCTTAGGCTAGCACTAAATCCGATGACTCCCATTTTGAAAAGCGTTCCATTCCATCTCAGACTGGTGTTGTCTGATCCCCACGTCACGGCGTTTTCCAGTGAATGATCACTAGCTGTATAGAAAACTGATAGTTGCTTGTAAAAATCTAATACTCATGGGGTCCCTACAACTCTTCTATAGCCCACTATTGGGTTCGTCCTTCTTTGGGCTCATCAGGTAGGTGCAGTCCGCGAGGCTTTCTCAAATTTGTGTTTCACTTGAACCAAAACTGCACGAAATGCGACAGTCACACTCATTTGCATACCAGTTTGGTTTTCACCGGGGACTCACCTGAATCCCGGTTGAACGTCTCGTTTATGATATTGTTCAACAGAATGCACTGCACATAGGTCACCTCAGATTTCAGTCAGTACGACTTGCGAGATCTGGGAGTATAATTTCATGCAGGAACCTACTCATAAAGTTCGTTGAAAACTCTTCCACAACCTGCTTCATCGTTGTTTGGAGCTCATTAGGTACGCGAACTTTTCAGGCTTTCTTGGTGAGTAGATTGGCTCAGTGGTTAGAGCGCGAATTTGCTGACTGGAAGGTCCGTGGTTCGAACCCCTGTCTAGGCTTGGGCAGCCTGGAAGTATCCCAGCTCTCGTGCTTCCTTCGGGTGGCGTGACAGCTAGGCACCAAAAGGGTGCTACAGCTGAACGAAAAAAGGCTGTCTCTCTATAATCCTTTGTTTCGCATGATGCACTTCAGTAGTTTGAATCTCCAAATACCGTACGGTTGGTCCTTCTACATGATGACTTGTGTATGCAAACTCTATTTCGGTAATGTATTACGTTAACACCAAAATTCCATAAAAGTCCTTTTGGCCACATTTACTTTTCCGTTGCGATTTCTTATACCAAACATAAGTACCGTTCTGTTTGACCACTCTCCACTAATTCAATTTCATTCAGATGGACTCAGTGGTTTCGTTGTTGTCATTATCCAATCTGACCCCTCCCCCTGGCAGTTTCGAACTACATCGTCGTTTCTATCCACTTCTTGGGCAGAAAGTGCATAACCAAATTTTCAAGGTCAAGTAATCGCAAAAAGTGCACACTGACAACAAACAAGTAAGTGTCTAAGATGTTAGTGAAACACTTCAGCACAAACTCGGCATCGCTTCCGGCCCTGACCACAATGGAGGGAACGCTGGAAACGTGGAGCCCTTTGCTCCGTTCGTTGCACAAAGCAGTGAGCGAATGGGTGCTGGAACAAATGACCTCATCAAAACAGACATTTTGGCGAGCGATGGAAGCTGGAGTAAGGTTTCAATGCAGGTTCTCAACATCATCATCATCATCATCATCACCAAAATCACCATCATCATCATCATCATCATCATCATCATCATCGCCATCAACAGCATCATCTTCATCATCAAAAGCGTCATCATCAGCATCGTCATCATCAACGTCATCGTCACCACTGACAGCAATGCACCAGTTATATATACTGTTTCCGTGTGATGCGGCATGAAGGTACTTTCATCTGTAACGGTCATGGATGTAAATGGACTGAGATACTCCCAGGGCATCCAATCCTTGACGGGAGGGCGATTGGGGCTTTCAACCAAAGGCTTTGTCTCAAAACCTCACCTCAAGACAAAGGTGGTTGGTTAAGGACTATTTGAGTTGCTCAAAGTCTAAATAACCAATTGCCGCACTTGTTCCATCCCTCAACCTGGAGGACCGGAACAGTGCGTTTGTCAGACCTCGACCAACCTGGTGAGAGAGAATCTGTGGATGCTGCAAAGGCATTCTCCAGGTTACTGAGCTAGGCAAGCCGTCGCACCACGTACGTGTTCTCTGGCAACAGAAGTTGAGTCATATCCGTTTGCGTTGTACGCCGAAAGCGACGCCAAAAAACGGAGTCGACGAATTTTCGTGATTATTTTAAAGCAAAAAATCGCTAGAACTGACGTTACCAGAGTGACATAGGTGTCTGGTGATCGAGGAAGCTGGGCGGTGACCAACCACAGCAAACATGATCTGGTCTGTCCGGCCCAACTTAGTGAAGCATTTTTTGCACGTATTTCACGTCTGTGTTCAGTTCTGCGAATGCTGGTGGACTAATCAATAAAGTTTCATGTTCAGAAAACTCACTGTTGCTTTTAGATCTGCTGCAGGGATGTCTCCCTCGTTTGAAACAGCGGTTATGATTGTGACGTGTGATAACCTCGTTTGAGTGCGGCATTCCAAATCCATTGGTTGCACCTGGTTGTGACGTCCCCCTTGCACGGGCGGATGGAGAAAATTCTTTTTAATAGAGATTAGGTCTCGCAAATGGAGCCAATCTATGCTGAAAAGCTAAGAAGCGTTGTACAGTTGTTCCATCTTTATTGGAGGTCATCCGTAGTGAGCCTCTCACGAAACTCCAGCAGTGAGTTTTGAACCCCCGACCTCTCGGTTAGTAATTTGAAAACTGGGACATTTGGCCACAAACTATCAGGAAGGTAGGTGATTCGAGACTCCTTAGTGAAATTTCGTGAAATGCACATTGTTGATGATGCTCGATAAGGACGAAACAGGTTTACATCGCTTCTCAGTTTTTGAGCATGGACCCACTTCACTTACAGGACGAAATCTCCATTAAAACGCATTTCTTTTCTGCTGTTCACCTTGGCTCAGCTGGAGAAAGAACCTACTGTGGTGTAAAACAAACTTCCCAGGACAGTTGTTCGTTCTTAGTGTGTCCTTGAGAATCTGTGGTCCACGCTGCAGAGTACCTGGAATGCATGCTCTGCTAAGTAATATATGCGCACGTGATTGTTCGCAATCTAGCAGACAGTAGCTGGGAAAATTTTGTCATTGTTGTGCCCATGTCGGCTTGGGTGGGACTGAGCAGTTCATTGCCCATTTGTCTAAAAAGGCAGCCCAGTTTCCTAGATCGCCCCTCCCCATCAGGTTGACTGAGTCTAATTCTTTGAAGTAATCACGATGAGTCATCGACCCGTTTGTTGAAGTTTCATTGAGATCACAATCATAACCACGCCCAGTCCGTACGTTCTCTACGCTTACTTCGGTGGACATTTTCCACATTATCGAATGTCCAGCAACCCTACCGTCGTTTTTTTTCTATTCTGGGCCTCTAATAGGATTAGGAATGCCTGTCTATTCTGAACATGTTCATCGTTTTCGCTTAATAGCAGTTTGCGGAATTGTACCATCTTGCCCCACGCTGTCAGAACACAACTTCAAAGAGCATTGTCAATTTACCTCGAATTTTACTGCAGTTGGTCTAGCTTATTGAAGTCGACCATTCCTACTTGATCACAACTGCTGGTTGAAGTCCTCAGATCTATTAACCGGACAACACTAGTTCGAACCCGTTCGGTACCGAAATAACTAAACCTCAAAGGGCTATTAAAAAGTAACCGAGTGAATATTGCACTTTTCCAAATGTAGTGTAGTCCAAATGTGCTTCACCTCAAATGCACTTCACTTCATTATTTTTGTTTCGGGAAGCATTTGACTTGCAAACAAGAAGCCAGTTTGGTACGATTAGGGTGGTATGCATCCCGGTGCTTCCGGTCCTGAGCTAGATCTTACATTGTCAATGGTTTCATCAGAGTAGAACCGTTTTCATTAGTTTTTTTGGGTGTTTATGATTGTAGAATTGGAGTTGTTTCCTATAAATCGATACGAGCATTGCATTCCAATGGTCATAAATTTGATGTGTATCTTCACTCAGCTAAATGAAAGTTGCGGTAAACATTTTTAACCGTTTCTTCAAAACAAGCCAACTTCGATGGAATTCCATCTGATTGCCCAGACTGGGGATTTTTTATGAGCCCATCGTTGGCAGGATGGCCATATATGTGGCTGTTTTGTTGCGAAATTCACAGCCTAGAGGTAAAATACTGGCTTTAAAATGGTTTGTCAACTTGATGGACATAGAGAAATATATAACAGTTTCGTCCGTACGGACCAGATGATTAGATCTCTTAGATACATCACGCCACCAATTTGTTGGTTTGTGGTATCGATCCCAAACAACCTCGGGTTTTAATAGTTGATTGACTTGCTTCCTCTGTACTATGTTTTCAAGGTTCATATTTTTCATTAGACTGGTTGAGTGCAGTGTTGAAAAGTGTTAGGTTCATTTGACGATGATCAGGATACGGGGACCTGAATCACATACCTGTCGGATGCAGCAGCATTCCTACGCCAGTGTGACCTGACTGAATGCCTAACATTTGGATCGGATTTACCGGACCCCTTCACCATAGCTGAAGAGCCACGAACCGTTTGCGCCGAGCCGACTGTGGTCACTCATATGTGCCGCTGCCGTTGGTGTGGACCTGAGGGATTAAAATCGACGACCGAAAATGCAAAGCCATCGGCTGAGCACCTGTAACACTTACCTAAGTTTCAACATGACACCTCACTTGTCTCAGTATAGTGCCCTTCACGTGCCACAGGGAACCATCCATTGGCAATCCACTAAAGAGGTAACGGATAACCATACACTGATTGATACTGTTGTCTTTAGGATGAAAACGGAACAGACTTACCTAGGTTTCGGGTGGTTACTTTTAGCAGGTGGACCGTGAGTGTGCCGGTGGCTCAAAACGCCAATCCTACAAATCCAAGGCGCTTCCGCATGTTGCGTAATCCCACGGTGTCAAGAATGCACCTAGGAGGTTTGTCCTCTTTCGAATAACTTGCAGTAGTGAGATGCAATACACCTGAGTGTTTTCATGCCGATCCCCAGGCCATTCTCTTGAGTGTAAGGTTTTCATATGAAATAAAACGGAAGTTACAGTTTTCAAACTTTCCTGAAGGCTGTCCCCATAGAGGAACTTTGGGCGTCCCCGATTTCAAACTCCAGTCTTTAGCTGACCGTAGAAAAACTGTTTTGGGAAGTAAGTTTCGGTTATTCGCTCCAAGTGTATCGTTCGTTCAGCTGTAATACCCTTTCGGGGCATAGTTGCCATGCCAACTGATGGGAGAGCGAGGGCTGAGATACTACCAAGTTGCCCAAGACTAGACAGGAGTATTCGAGATGCCGATGTTTGGTTCCGGTCGGTAATTTTGGGTGCCTAAACCACTGAGCCATTTCGAGTTCTATGTGTCCCAACCAGTGGATCCGGTTTTGCATCAGATTGCTTGCTCTTCGAAGAACTTTGATGTTCGTCGTTCGGTCTTTTCATTTGATCCGAGTGACGCTGGGTAGACAGTGCAATTGCAAACGGTCAGGAACCCGAATGTGACGCTTGTATAGCATTCAGGTCTCGCTGACGTAACAACAGCACAGTAGCCCGATAAATCGCAACCTTGGTGTGTATGCCCAAGTGATGAATAATCCAGACGCGTTTTACAAGGCTTTTGCAGTTCGTACGTTCATTTCGCCACAATCCTTCAGGTCTGTGAATGATCTCTTGCCGATATCCGGACAGCAAGCTGTATAAAAAACACTTAGCAGATTACTTGCTGTCTTATGCTGAGCCCAAGCAGCAAGCCGCTGCAACTCTGTTCCAGAATACTAAAATTGGGCACAGTCGCCCACAGAGAGCAGGGCGCGAAAACTGGGCTTGCGCAGCAGTGTTTTGGTCGAGAAATCCGCCAGATTGAATGAATTGTCGTACAAACAGTAATGGATGGATATGGAAAATTTTTAATGGCGGATGGTGGCTGAACAGAAGCTAAATAGGGCTGGTTCTTTCCAGAAGTTGGCGGACAGTAGAAGGTCCCACTGAGTAGCGAAATACACGCATTTTCAAACAAATTTGGTTTTGCGGGAAACTCATCTGGAACCCAGCTGAGTCTCTCGTTTATGATATTTTCAAGCAACTGAATGTGCTGCACCAGGCCACCTCATGGTTCAGTTGGAACGATATTCGAGATATCGCGATACATGTACAATCGTAATACACTACTCATAATGTTGCTGAAAATTCTTCGACAGCCCACGACCGGTTTCGCCCTTCTTGGGGCTCATCAGGTAGGCACAGTCCCCGAGTTTCCGTCAACCATATGTTTCACTTGAACCCAGAGTGGACAGATTTCGGCAAATATATCCATGTGCATATCAATTTGGTTTCCACGGGAGACTCACCTAAATCTTTTGTTTATGATATTCCTCAAATGAAGTATACTTCGATATCTCAAATATCGTACCAAGTGAAACATGAAGCGGCCTTTGTGCAGCACATTCATTCGAAGAATATCATACAAGAGAGAGATTCAGTCGAGTCTTCCGTGAAAACCAAATTGATTTGCAAATGAGTGCATTTCTCGCGTTGTCAGATTATTTGTGAAAGTTCTGGAAACTGCGGATCTGCTTCTTCCGTCTAAGCTAGAGTCCGATTTCCGTGAAATGTATTCGTGGAATACCTAAAGTTTGTTTTTAAACGTCTGATCCTACTACACGTACGGCCACTTTAGGCGAGGTTGTGATTCTGTTGTTCTTGAATATATACTTGCCCTGTGACTAGAATGGACTTCAGACGTTTTCGTCTTTGCTGGAAAATGGGTGAACTATTTGATGAACACCTCCCAAGCAGACGGGCTAGTAATTCAAGATGTTCCCATCAGCTGTGGATGGTTTGTACCATGTCCACAGGGTTTTAAGTCACGTGGCAGGAGACCCTTCAGTTGTACAATGATATCACCCAGAATTCACTTAAACTCTAGTTGGTTTCATTTTGTCTTGCTACAAGATGGCCTGTCTCACGTAAGGATTTTTACCTGAAAAGGAGAATTTCCCTGCTAGTTATCGGCAGTACGTGTAATGACCTTCCCAACCCGATAAGCCTTGTCAAGCAGTACAGCTCTTCTGATTGACAGAGTTTGTTTGCAAAATATAGGATCAATTATTTAAATAAATCTTGGATGATCATTCAGGCTTCGCGGGTTACTGTGGATGTTGATTTTGGTTTAAAAGTTGCCTTACTACAATAACTTTAGACCCAAATAAGAATACGATGAAAGTTTAAAAAACAAGCTTGAAGCCAGTGCAAAATCACCACTGACTTTATCCAGGTAACCGAGTAATTCAAGGGTCTTCTTGGACCAAAAGTCGCAACTTGAGGCGAAGTGTACTCATATGCAAATTAGGCTGACGTCAACTAATCCCAGTATGAAACTCTCATTTTTTATATCTCTCAAGTGAATATGCTACACCAAGGCCGCCTCCTGATACAGTAGGCACAATATTTGTGACACCACACTACTTATGAAGTCGGTGAAAAATCTTCATCAGCCCAAAACCGGTTTCTTGGGACTCTTCAACTGAAAAAAATAAACCGACGTTTTCACAACGCATTCAGTTGAACAATGTCATAAACAAGGGATTCAGCTAGGAAGTAGTTTCGTCTTCCTTCAAAAACGAATCCGAGTATTCCGTGAATTGCGTCCAATTAGAGTACAAGTGGAACATAGGGATGGCGGAACCTCGGAAAATGCACCTACCTGATAAGTCCCAAGAAGGACGAAACTGGTCGTGGACTGTCAAAGAGTTTTGGCAACCCTATAGGCGGTTTCCTCAAAAAATATTCTGGGACAGATAAGAACCCTTAAAACTTGGTCAGATTGGTTTATTCTTGGGGGGGGACTAATCAGGGAATACTCCGCGTTTCCGATTTTACATAACGTTTGTATTAACCTTCAGCCAAGCATCCAAGATCTCTTGCAGTCTCCGATATCCTTTCCTGGCCCCGGTTCTTCAGTCTCGGTTTTCTCCGGTTTGAGCAGCAAGCTAGTTCGCTAGCATGGATCTGAATGTCAATCCGTTTTGAGGGATTTCGCTGTCAGCTTTCTCGTCTTCCTAAAGTCAGTAGTCCTTTCTTACTGATTGTTTTGTGTTTCTTTAAGCTTTTCGGCTGGTCATCCTCAAGTTTTCAATGTATATCTCGTTTTTCATACCACTATAGTGTGACACAATCCAACAATAAGGAAGACTGACTTACATCCCTCTGAAATGCTCAATCGGTGTTTAAAACTGTGCGAAATCAGCCTAGTTCCCACTTGGTTTCTCAGCCCAATCCATTTGCCTTGAGAATGGCGCCCGATCAGTAACCGTGTCGGATTAGGCGTGATTTGCTTGCAATAAACCTTTATCAGAAAAAACGTCAGAAACTCTTGTGCGGCTTCGACATGCATTCGAGGAGACAGTAATCCACTCTACATTTACACTTTTAAGGATGTACGAACCGAGAAGCAAAAGGTACTCAGAAAACAACGGGTAAAAACTTTACTTCTCGACAGTGCTTTAACCCTACGATTGATTACTATTGAAAAACTTAAGTTGGCTAGGCGGTGACTGTTCGTTTCTTTTATGGAGAACCAAGCGATCTTTGTCGCATCGGCAAGGACCACGAATAGCTTACGTCTCAAGGTATGAATATATAGAAATCTAGGCTATCTGATTGGATTAAAGGCCACACAACTGAATTTTTTGCGTAAGTGGAATGACAGCGCTGTTGATTGGAGCACTTAGATTAACCGTGGTTGAGATCATGACCCATCAGATATTTCACGACTTGCCTGCCTCATCACAGGCACGTCGTGGGATCCTTTTTATGAAAGATTCGGTCGCCGTTCGTCAGATGTCACCAAGAATGCTCACGCTTAAGCAGAAACCGATCAGCATGCATTCGGAAAGCCATGCTCTCTATTTGGGAACACTGGTGCCAACGGTCACCTAATTTCCGGTCTCGTTTTTAGGTTCCTGACGACGCCCATCAATCCACAAGACAGGCGCAAGTTAGTTCCTCTGCGAAGGGTGCTTATCTAAGAAACAGATCGAAGGGACCCATTTCGGTGACAGACTCTTCAACGTACAAACCTCACTGTTTCAACCACCACAGTGTAATTGTCAGTTTCCTTGAGTGTCGCTCATCAAATCGAAATTGTCTCTTTTTGTTCACCATTAGGGTCTTCTGCTATATCAAGCAAGACAGCAACTGTTCTCGTACTGGGGACCGGTCAACTTTTCTAAGGTTATGGGATCTCGGGCAGTTGCATTTTTGCTATTGAAGAGAAAGTTTGGTAGCTTGTCGTTGTTTTGTTCGCTGAGCTGGGCACTCTGATTGTAAACGTTTCATCACCAATTGAGGTGACATCATCAGTGCGTTGTTCGGGAGCCTAGTGGAGTGTAGCGATGGTCGGTATTAGTGCGTAGAGTAGTGTTGCGTTCGTGCGTGCGTGCGTGTTTTTATACGTTCTGCTACAGAGACACTAGAAACGGAATGGAACTAGATCCAATTTACGCAAAACTACTTTCAAAGGACGACTACCTCAACCGGAAAACTCAAAGAGAGCCGAATATCAGATTAAAAACCAAGAAACAAGAAATTGCTTGGAATTTGATCAACGGAGGTCACAAACTGAAACGAAGAGGGGTCAAGGACAGAGGCCACTCCGGCATCAACCATAGTACGACACCACGGTAGGCCAAACTCAATGGTCACGTGGTTATCGATTAATCAAGATACTGGATAACAGAGTAACTGATGGAACTGCCCAACCGAACACCTAATCGTGATTGGTCAGCCCCGGCTAGCAGCACGTATATTAGCACACACGGAACACTACTCAGCGCACAACCACCGACCCATCGCTACGCCCCTCTACACCCCCTAACAATACGCTGATGATGGTGATGAAATCTTTGCAATCAAATTGCCCAGGTGAATTTCAAATGTGTTCTCAATTTATTTTCTGTCTACGTACCAGTTAAAGCACTGACCTGTACCAGAACAAACACGGAACTGATAATTTACGGTACTCGTGAGTACTTGCCAATAACGTGGTGTTATTCGAGACTGGCGTCTCCAATTTAATAATGGAACTTTATGGAAGTGGCTCCTGTACAGACTATTGAACTTGAATTATCCGAATGCCGCCCGACGACTGTGCATCTGCAACGTCTACGTTGAATAAACTAAAGGACATGGTCCCCTGTTTCAAGATGTAATCAAACCTTAGGATTTCTAGTTACTAGCGAAAGCAAGAACGAACGTTTTGCTGACTGAGGTTTTCGTAGTTTTTTTTTCAGAATTCTTCCACGACGTGGTAGACTGGTGTTTGCTTCCATACATCACCAACCGGATATAGTCTGCCTCCCCCAAGAGAGGCACAAAATTCCTTTCACCGTGGTAGCCCTCTTCAAGGAACCCGAATAAAAATCCCCGAAGAAATGATTAGGCTGTCTTCTCCCACTGCTCATTAAAAGTTTTAACTAGAATTATGCGCATATTGGAACATATCTCCCAAAAATATTTGAATTTCGGCTACTAACTAACGTCTTTAGAGTACGACACTCCAGCTCTAGTGTATAAAACAGCTGAATAACCCGTCTAAGAGAGTGAAATGTAAGCCTGATTTGTTCTGTTCCTTCTGAGGCAATCTTTTAACGATCCCCACATCAATGACCAACCAGGCTGTAAATTGAATAAGAAAACCATCGTTTTGTACTAATGATGATAATAATACTATTTCAAAAAACATTATTGACTATATAGAAGGAACAAACTGAATTCCTACAGCGTATCACCAGAAATCACTTTGCTTATTTACTATGGCTGGGAATAGTCAAAATTGTCGGCGCAACATTTAAATCACAGTCACACTCAGTAGGCCCAATCCTATTGGTCCAAAGAAACCAGAACGAAACACGACCGGCGAACATTGTTCAGTTGTGAATCATCGTGTTCTGTAGATCAGTATACATTGTCCTTCCACGACGAATTCCAGAAAACAACCTTTCAAGAAAGATATCCGGCTAGAAAAGCGTTTGCTTAATCAAGAACCATCTGGACCGCCTACCTGCAGTAATTTTTACCTAGGACGCAATGCCATCTTGGCCCGTATTTCTTGTCCAACCAATCTTTCATCAGTTCCGGAAATTTGTTCAACGGTTGTGCTTGATCCAATTGATCGACGGCCTGTTTCACAATCTCATCTTGCATCGGTTCCGGCATGTCATTGTTTGTGATTTGAACATCCACAGAATCTGTAGTCATCCTGCGTTTGACTGTGGTCACTATGCCGGTTGAGGAATTGTACTCTGTTGTTATTGAGTGCGACATAGCTTGTGTGTGCGAATATGGGCTGAAAGAAACATGAGCTGTGCTGAAAACGAACTATCGTATTGATCGTCCCGGAAGCGCGAGCTCACCATCAGACGCACACACGCACGCACGGTTAGGTTTGATTGGGCTGACTAACATTCCTTGATGCTGATGGATCATGTGACTTCTAGCACAGGTCAACCTGATTGGTTGTTGCGACAGTTCTTTTGACTGTCAGCAAAGCGACTCAGAATGAACAATCATATTGTTCATTTGCGTGCTCAACTTTTCAGGTATATTTCACACTTCGTAGATTGTCGAATCTTTGTAGGTATGTTTTGAACTGACGTGATGGTAAACCTGAAGCACATTGCTGAATTCATTTTTTTGATAGGTGAAACAAGAGAAAAAACCTGAGCAATTGGAATCTTTAGGAGAAGCCTTGAAAATTCATCTGTTTGATTCCAAACAGCCCCAGATTAAGTAACAGCAAGTCTAAAAACAAGTCTAAACAAATAAAAAATAAACTTCGAAGAAGCCTCTGTACGTGGATTTGGTTGAGGCTCTTCTGAGCCAAAGCTTGCATCGGCTCAGTTTGAGAATATGTATTTACCTCCGCAAAAACCCAGTTTTGGAATGAAAACGGTCTCAACTCACGAGGTAAACCTAACTGATAAGCCCCAGAAAAGGCAGAATTATTGGCAGGCTATTGATCCAGCTGATTCATCCTTTGACAAAAACGTAGAGCAAATACTCTGCACTTTTCCAAAGAGATTCCAAAATGCGGAAATCCCCCACCAACTAACGTTTGAGACCCACATACTTGTAAGTTTTGGAGGAAGCCGAAGTCTCATTTATACATTTGTCATCGATGAACACTCTGGTTCTAAAATATCAACTCACAAACTCACTTGGCAAATAGAATAACATAGAATGTTCGTTTTTTATGAGCTGTCAGCTGTTTTCCAAAGGCCATTGGGCGCATATCATTTAGATATTAATGAAAGGCAATGTTGAGGTCCCCGAAACGAAACTGTGAGTAAGTTTGACGTAGGTTTGATGAACCCGAATCCCAAAAGGAAGAATTTGGTTCGAAAGTCTACGGTACTATTTACACAAAAGTGAGCAAAACGATACAAATCTCAATTGTCCACGTTCGTGGTGTCAACACGTGTGAATGGCTGTCACTGACCGGCACAGCGCGGTGTCAAGGTCCGCAAACCAGACAACAGCGAGCGGAATGCTGGCTCGGTAATATGGGGAGTGGTCCTCCCTTCCGAGGCCAGTCTCGTGATTCTGATTGGCGGCGCGATCACACGGAAAATCACGACAGAACAAGTCGGTTCAGGCTCAGTAGACGGGGCACAAATACGCGTGAGCAGGTAGGTTAGCCGCACACGTTCACCCACACATTCCAGTATACCAGCATCTGACGGGACGGCCTTTACGGCAAGGTGAATGGTGGGCACTGGTGGGCAATGCAAGTGGGGGTCAAAAGTACATTGACGGAGTAGGCAAACAAATGGAGGGATTATCAAGATGTCAATTTAAATTTCCTTCCTTTACTGTGACCATCGATATAGTGCTTGTATTGACGTTCGTGGTCTGTTCCCGTACCCCTTGCTTTTGATTACTTCAAAGGTTTACACTTGGTAAACACGCGACTATCAAAAAATCAACACACGGACGATTCGTACCAAGACCCTGGTTCCATATACACACACTCATGTCCTCAGCGTGTACTATTTGACAAAACTTGGAATAGGAAGTAGCTTTTGTGCAGGACATCCAGCTGATGAACATCACAAACTGGACTTTCAGTTGAGTCTGTCCCTAACATACACGTAAGTTAGAAATAAGCGCAATTCGCCAGTTGCAGACAAATCGATGACAACATCTCCTGCCTAGCTGACGTGCCCCAAGAAGGCTGAAACTGGTAGTGGGTTGTCGAGTAGTTTTCAGCAACTTATGAGTAGTGCGTTCCGTTAAGAAAACACACTTCGATATGACGAATGTGCTGTCAACTGAATCATGGAGAGGCTTTGTGCAGCGCTTTCATTTGGGAAATATACAAAACGGGAGATTCAGTTGAGTCTCTTGTTAACGCTGATGGAAATTGCAGATCGGTGTATTTCGCTAATTATCTTTAAAGTAGTTTTGCATAACTTCTTGTGTAAATCGACCCAGTTAAAGGATGGGAGTAAATCTCCTTTGTGTGCTCCACATGTCACTGGATTTCTTGACCAACTGTTTCGTCACAAACCATCCCTTGTTTATCCTAACGCCTGCAAAGTATTCCAGACACTTCCCGATTACTGTATTGATCATATTGCGCTACTCAGGTTTATCGATTTCACGCCTCTCTAGATAGCCCAAATTTCCTATTCGGATGACATACCAAACTGGATAATTTCACCGCAGAGAGTTCCTGCTCGAGAATGTAGACAATTTCGGCCGAGTTGGTCATAGCGAAACCGATTTCCCACTTGTCTTCTTGGCGTTATCACAAAAACGGTTAAATTGTTCTCACGGGCGCGGGAGTTGGGTTGGACACATTATCGAATCTAACATGACCTCATGATAATTCCCCCATTCATTTGCTTACTCCGTCCATGTACTTTTGACCTCCACTTGTTTTGCTCATTTGTACCCGCCACTCAGCTTGCCGCAAAGGCCGTCCAGTCTGACACTTGTGTATTAGCATGTGTGCCTGTGTGTGAATGGGCGCAGCTGACCTACTTACCAATGCGCGCTCGTGTCCCGCTTGCTGAGCCTGCCTTGACTTCGTAATACACTACTCATAAGGTTGCTGAAAATTCTTCTTCAGCAACCTTATGAGTAGCGTATTACGTCTACACATGTATCGCCATACCTCGAATATCGTACCAACTGAAACATGAGGCGGCCTGGTGCAGCACATTCAGTTGCTTGGACATATCATAAACGAGAGGTTCAGCTGGGTTCCAGGTGAGTCTCTCGCAAAAAAAAAATAACAAATTTGTTTGCAAATGAGTGTATTTCGCTGTCTTGACTTGTTTTCTCATGAGGCCTGTCTGATCGCACGGCCAATGAGAATCACGAGACTGTCGTCAAATTGGAAGACCGCAACCCACACTACTGAGCCCAAAGTTGTCTGGTGTGCGGACATTGACACCGCACTGTGCTGGTCAGTGACAGACCTGTGCACTTGTTGACGCTACGAACGTGGACAGTTGAGGTTTTTTGTATGAATTTGCTTACCCTTGTGAAAATAGTACCGTAGACTTTCGAACCCAAGTCTTCCTTTTGATATTCGGTACTGTCGAACCTACGCGTCATTCAAAGTTTTACATCGGGAAACTCAACGAGGACGATGAAAATAGGACTTACTCCAAATTCTGTTGTAAAACTTTTCCGTAGAAGCATCGGAAGTTGTTTAAGACATTTCTGTCTTTTGGAGAAGATACATCTGGAAACCCACTTCGCAGGTTGCAAAACGATTGCGACGGAAGATTACTTGTGACGGTTCTACTTAGTGGTGAAACTTTGCGTTTACGTAGCATGATGGATCATTTCCTTGGACCGCCAGACTCGAAGGAAAGAGGGACGTCGTATGTCGGCCGTCTCTCACAGCATTTTCACGACTTTCACCATCGTTGCAAGTCATTCTGACGGAAGTCGTTTGTTGTCTTCCGTCATGTCTACTTCAAGCAGCAACTTGCTCTCCACTTACTCGCTTGTTTAGTGATGAGCTCAAGCAAACCTTCGATGAAGTCTATTTCAGTGAATTCACTCATGCGTTTGGACGTCATGTGCCTGAGTTTTTTCTGCACAAAATTTTCGTCAGATCGAACACCTTATCAGCTGTCGAATGGTAGGTTCCATCTTCATGGGAGGCTGAAACAGAACTGCCGTCTAATGTCCACCCACTAACAGTATGGAAACCGCGGCTGATTGGACCTCAGCGTCTGTTCGATAACGTGACGACACGAGTGCAAGTCTAACCATGATTCGACCAAGCGGGTAAAAATTGTCCACCCGGGTAAGTCTGTCCAGATGACCTGCGCGTGGATGTGAGTGTGCGAAGCACACCAAGAGACGTATCATTCGAGGATAACCTGAACTCTCTCCGGCTGGCAAAGGAGGCCCTCAGTCTTTACAGTGTTTGGTCATGATGACTTATCCACACATTGCGAAGTATTCTTAAGCTATCTAGACTGTAGCCTAGATGTGTGCTGTTCCCAAGGTGGTCAAACGAACTGTGCATATAAGACTGGCTGCGATGCCTGGAGCGGTAATTACACAGGAAAGTCAACTGAGAGTGAGCGTTACCGATCGTTTTCTGCATGAAAACGCATCTCAATAAGAGCAACCTGAAGCAGACTCAGTCATTGCTCTGCATGCGTTAGCACAGAATATCCACGGCTCTGCCAATTCAAAAACAGGAAACTTGCAAACTGACGCTGTGCGGAGGCTCCGATGACGCATACCCAACCCGCATGCCTCAACCGAAACGGCGGTCTGCTGTCTGATCAGAACCGATCCATTGTCCGATCAACGGGATGTGGTGCGTTAACATCAGCCTCAAGCCACACACGTGGGCGTGTTTCTTTGACCAATCAAATGGCGACCTTGTGACAGCAGCGATCGCCCTGGATTCTTTCCCATTTTTTGTCATTCTGATTGTTCCAATCCAGAAAATGATCACTGGAGTGCGTGCGAAACGTCGGGTAATAAACAACTGCATTTTGACGTTGGATTTTGCAAATATAACCTAACTAGACTAAAAGAATCTGCCTATAAAACCTTCGCAGTCCTGTAGTCTCTTCAACTCAATACTTTATTCGTGTTTTTGAAGTGTGAAATTTTGGAACTGTTTGGCTTTCACAGTCTGTTCATTTAGGTGTATGCATCGCGGTCTCAGTTTGATAAATTTTGTTTCCGTATATATTCGTAAGCATTTGTAATGCTATTTTACAAATCCGTGTGAAACATTTAGGCTGAAAATTTCGGAAACGCTTTCCATAAGGCTGCCGTAAACTTTTCGACGGCCTCAATGGGTTTCGCCCTTTCTATTCTGGTTCAACAGGTAGATGCAGTCCTTGAGTTTCCCTTCAGTTAACCAACTTGAACTCAAACTGCAGTAAATTCGAGAAATACGCTTATTTGTAAATCAGTTTGACTTTAAAGGGATCTTCAACCGAATTTCAGGTGATCCTTTCGTTTATGTGACTACTTGGTAAGCCCCAAAAACGGATGAACCCGGTCGTTGGCTGTTGAAGAGTTTTCAGCAACCTTATGAGCAGCTTCCTTCATTTGGTACCTGTTATTTCTACCTGTGTGGTTGTCACCAAATCGGGGATGTTGCTGTCGTCCGTCAAAGTTTACAGGTGGTAAGGACGACGTCAAACAGTTTAAACAAACCGAATGTCCTTAAAAATTGTCAACCCATGTGGAAACTTTGGAAAGTGAGTGTTTTGATCCACCCCTGGAGTTGAACTCCGCTGTCTGAAATATGGTTTTCTAATAAATTAATCTACCGAAAGGGTTTTCCCGTCGAGGTTTGTGTGTGCCTCAAGTGTTCATTTATCCTGAATGAGTAAGAATTTTCGACAGAACAAGGTTACGCTGTTCTTGCCGACATTTCCTCTTAAACCTGCTGTGAGAGCAATATATAAGTCACGTGAAGATCTCACGTGACGATTGCCCACAGTGAACTTGACTGGAACAATCTATTATACTAGGAACGTTTGATCCGATTTGGTTCTCCAATTTTGCTAATGAACTCGTTTCCTGGAAAGATGCTGTCCTAGCCCTGTGGAAGTCACAGTTATTTTGCAACCGATTGCTGTCTATATCCCGTTGTAGAAATGTGCACACCGATGATTGACAGCCAGGGGGCTGTTGATAGTTCACCGCTGAGCTGGACCGCTTGGCGGCAAATACGTTGTCACCTTGCAAAATATCGTAGTTTATGGAAGTTTTAGTGAGTGTGAAAGCGTTAGGCAGTGTCTTGTGTGTGTTTTTCTTGTCGACCAAGGAAACACTGGGCTATGATTGGCTGTTTGAATGGCTGTTCGCGTTAGTTTAACCGGTCTTCAGGTGTCCCTAGAATTGGGCTTCTCCTGACTTACACCTGGTGAAGATTGTTTAATCGGTTCCACGGTTACCATGGTTGTCTGGTGCCCCGTCTTTCTACCAATCAATTTCCCTTGAGTTGTCTTGTGCACCGCTAATCTACTGAACATGTCCTCTTAATTGAAGAAGAGACACTTACAACCGAACCACCCAGCTTAGCGAACAGAACAACAGTGAAATTTGGTAAAAACACACTCCGCAGAATCGCTAAAATGTTCATCATAGATTTTCAGATCAACTCCAGGAAAAAGTCACAATGCTAGCAAGACCTATATTTTCTCATGTTTAAGACAAGCGACATTTAAGTGTGGTGTGGGAACTCCTAAATACTTCCCGTTGGGGTCTTGAAAAGCAGAAATTCTCGGCCATCGTAGGAGAAGTTGATGAAGCAATTTTCTTCACATGTGAAGTAGCTGCGAATGGAAAGCGGAAAATAACAAAAATGGAAAAGTTGTTCCCGAATGACTTTCGAGTCGAGGAGACTCGAAACGGTAGGTGCGAAAAAGGAATCAAACAGATGGCGGTCGTTAGTGTAATCGCTTATTCACAAAAAGCCACCTTCATGGACCACCTGGATGTGGCTTATTTTTAGGAATGATCCTTACCCCAACGCTAACAGTGTCTCTGGTGGGTCAATCTAAAGCGAAGTTTCTGAGAGAACCCCCCCCCCCCAACAGTGGTCTATTTCTAGGATGGTAACGGTATGCTACCACTGACGTGCATTTTATGCAATGCCGGAAAGGTGGGAAGTAGTAAAACCCCCGGTCGCTCACTACGTGTCATGTGATCTGTTGTTGACTTGACCCATAGGTCAAGAATTCTTAGATAGAAGACCTGCGCAACTTGTGGAGCATTTGACCCACAAACTGTGGCAACCCTTGGCGAAATACACACATTTGCAGTTTGCATTGGTGTTAACGACAGACTCAACCGAACGTTTCGTTTATGGTATTCTCAACTGAACGTGCTGCACAAAGGTCAATATTCGACATATCATAGAATATATCAGCATACTGCCATAACACACTACCCATAAAATTGCTGAAAACCCATCGGCAACCCACTACCGGTTCCAGACTTTTCAGGGTTTAGCAGGTAAGCTTATTGAATTTCCATAAACCTTACATATAATCGAACAACTAATTTGCAAAACACATTGTTGTTAGCGGCCAAGTCAACAGAAGCTCCAGTATGGAGCATTTCTCAGTTAAGTCTCACATCAACACCAGAGGATGGATGCAGATGGATGCAATCCGTCAATTTCGTGTATTCCTTCAAGTGGAACATGAGATTCATGAAAACTCGTGGACCACACCTTTCTGATTTGCCCCAAGATGGAGAAAACCGGTAGTGGGCTGTCGATTGTATGAGTAGTTTCCTTGAAAAAGATACTCGGGTATCTCGGATATCGTACCAGCCTCAAGTTTCATAACATGAGGCGGCTTTTGTGCAGCACGTCCACTTGGATAATATCACAAAAGAGTGATTCGCTGGTTCTCTCGATGACGCCAACGTTATTTGCACATGTGTGTATTTCGCCACTAAGCTCCTTAGTTTTTTTGTTATTCAGTAGATGGCCGTAGAGAAAATGGTCACGTGAATTGAGTGAATAGTTTCACGCTTATTCGTTCAGAAAAAACAATCGTTCACCTGTAGCACCCTTTCGGTGCCTAACTGTCATGCCACCAGAGGGAAGCATGAGGGCTGGGATACTGCCAGGTTGCCCGAACCTAGGCAGGGGAATCGAGAGGCAGAGGTCGGGTTCGAAACACGGACTTTCCGGTCAGTAAATTCGCGCTCTAACCACTGAGCCACCACGCTTACTAATCAATTAACGACACTGACCGGATGTTCAACCAGGGGATTCTGGTTAGTTTGATCAATTAATTGAATTAAATTTCACTGATGGGACAAAATCTAAACTGGAAATTACAAAATCTCCCCATATCACCACTAATCAATAAGCAGATCAGAGGAACAGTAACCTCACAAGATGAGTGAAACTTCCATCGGACAAGTCGTCACTCGATGGACTAGTCAACACGTGACCACGTGATGTGGACTCGTGATTGGCGGATGGGCTGTGTTGCATCCTGTCTAAGTGAGAACTAATCAAAGTGCCGTTGCGCTACTCGTGTTCGGAAGTTCGAGTTTTCAAACCACTAGTCGGGGGGCTGTGGGTAAGAGACTCCCTGCAGTTTTCTGAGATATTCAAAACTGAAAATTCCCGATAGGGATAAAGCAGGTGTACAGTGGTTATCGGCTTTTCAGCGTAGACTGACTTCACCTAGAAAACGAAATCTCAATTTGAAAATTACCAAATCTCCTCACGTTGTCACCAGTTTTAGGTTTGAAGTTCGAATTGTATCGATCAATAGCTGTTCGGACCAAAATGACTGCCCATTTGACAAGCCGTTTTATTTAGCGTTCACTCGAGTGATGTGTGCTCGATAAATAAACAGACTATTTCAATGTAATTCGCAATATTTTGCAACCCGAAGGAATCAGGATCCGGCTGTGCTACAGACCAACCAAAGGATATAGCACCAGTGCTCAACATTTTGTTCGTACTTTTGTTCAGACCCACAGTTGCATCTTTCCTGTCCTTGTTCGAATAAAACTCAAGGCACCGAATCGATTTCCTTTTCTGGACTGTCGTTGGGTTATGGGTTCTTTGTGACACAGGATATTAATAAAGCTGCGCTACTCAAAAACGGAAATACTACAACCATCTATGGGTGCTTCAATAAAATATCTAGCATGAATGATGTTCGGGTACCTACCAGGGGATAACCGTCTACTCGCTCACAATTTCGTGAAATTTTGTGCAGTATCGAAGGCTTCCAGTGTTGGACCTGACAGCAGTGCACCTCTAGGGCTAAATTTTTATCGGTGAAAATTTCTTATGAGGTTTTAGAATGCTTTCGCACCTAAATGCTCCAGCCGCACCAACAAGTAACCCTCATAAACCAGATAGGTTTTGAACTACTCTGTTTCTGACGATATCACAGCCGCTGTTGGTGACAATGATTCTGATGATTCGGATGATCAGGATAGAAACAGAGACATCTTTCACTGAGTTGCGGCGCATTCTGCAGCTTCCACCCTTTCGAATAAATTCTACTCTATTGCCTCCATCTTGCCAAATTAAATTGTTCATCTATATGCACAAGACTCGAATGGTTGCCAGGTAATTTTTTCGAGTCCGGCATGACTGACCAGCAAGTCATTCAATTTAACCGAGTAGTATTCACCGGATGCTTTAATCATATACGTGTTTTTGTGCTTGTCTGTCACCACTCAGCTTACAACGCGTAGGCTATCTTCAAAATTCCACATAGGATTTACGTGTACCACCGATTGTTTAAAACTCATCAACAGATTGACGTAAGATCCAAGAAAAGCATTTTGCCGGCTACGCGCATCACCAGGCAACAACGGGGGTGGGGTGGGGGGAAGAAATCCCGGAATTACTCTGTGCAGTCACCAAAGGATGTTGAGCGTTCACTCCGAGCAAGCATCAGTACTTCCATTCGCCATCATCGCCTCACATTTCACCCCTGGAAGGTGGTTCACGTTTCAGTTCATCGAAATACTCTCTCGATGAGAACCATAGAATAATCACGTGATACAAAATGGATCGGAAATCTAGATTTCAAATTCTTAACCGGTAAATTTGATCTCACAAAAGAGTAGTGTAGAACATAAGGTTGACGAAACTTGGGTACTGCGCCTACCTGATGAGCCCGAAGTGGAAGGGCGAAACCGGTTGTGGGCTGTCGAAAAATTTACAGCAACCTTATGAGCAGTGTATTGCGTCTAAATGAGTAAAATGTACTTTCACAATCCATATTTATTGATTTTCAAATAATTTTTTTTTGTGTGTGTGAACCTTACGATACAGTCATCGCCTATCCTGAGCCTTCCGGTGAACTCGATGTTTTGACAAGCCAAAAAAACTTACCCGGAGATGTAAAGTTTGTGAACATGGAATTCAGTCTTCTATAGAGGAAAATTCAGTCTTTTTCTGCTGATCAAAGACATTGTGCATCTGCAATCGCGGGGGGATTAAACAGAAAGTTTACTAAATCTCTGGTTGATGGTAGTTTTGAATTGAATGTGCTGCACCTCTCGCTCCAGATGGAAAGATACAAACGATGTCGGATGTGGTTCTACTGACACAATTGATGGAAAACATACTGCTGCAGTTGATGAACTTCATGAACGAGAGATTCGGCTGGGCTCTGGGTGAGTCTCCCGGAAAAACCAAGTTGGTATGCAGATGAGCGTGTTAGTCGAATCTCGTTCAATTTAGGTTCAATAAGAACATAAAGTTAACGGATACTCGGGACCTGCATCTACCTGATGAGCCCGAAGACGGGTGAAACCGATCGTGAGCTTTCGAAGGATTTTCAGCAACCTTATGAGTAGTGTATTGCGTCCATGCTTCTGATTTCGTTCTTTTCCGGACCCGTGGGGTAAGCGTAGATCGCAAAACTCTATAAAACTTACTTCGTAGTTGAACACCAAATTGAAAGCATGTGACAGCTTTTCTACTATGGCAAGCGATACTCGAAAAGCTGACCGAGATCATCTAAGCCTTCGATATGTGCTTTGCACCTGCAAAAGAGCAAAGTCACGCTCCGAGACTTGCGGGCTTTGAGCATGCCCCTAAGAATTCGAGGAGTGACAGTGCAAATTGTAGAATACTATATGAATCTCGGAAGTCGCACTATCTCTGACGGCATTGTGACAGACGAATTGAACGCAAGAATCTCAGAGGCGAGAATCGCGTTTGACAATCTATGCTTCTTGTGGCATGAAGCACGCATCTCACTGGGTTTCAGGGGACGAGTTTCTTAGACGACAGTGCTAACTGAATGGTTGTACGGCTGCCAGAATAAGACGTTTCTGACGAAGGATCTGAGACATCTTCGATTCTTTGTCCACAGATTTCTCAGAACTATAGCTAAAATCGGATGAAACCACAGAACTTGCACTGCAGTGTTCTGCATACGGGTCTTTGTTGAAGCAGACTCACTCAAAAAATGCATCATGCAGTGTGAGATGAGGTGATTCAGCCATGTGTTACACATGCCAAGTTACTGTTTGCTGAGACGAGGTCTGTTTGCCGTCCCTTATGTGGAGTGGTGGAAACGTAGAGTTGGACAGAATTTGACATGGCAGAAGGGAATGAAGGATGCTATGAAAAGTTTGGGCGCTGTTCGCTTACCGAGATAGACTCCACGTAAGATAAAAAGATAATCGTTCAGCTGTAACACACTTTCGGTGCCTAGCTGCCATGCCACCCAAAGGAAGCACGAGGGCTGGAATACTGCCAGGTTGCCCAAACCTAGACAGGGGAAGTCGAGAGGCAGAGGTCGGGTTCGAACCACGGACCTTCCGGTTAGTAAATTCGTGCCCTAACCACTGATCCATCTCGCCGTAGACTCCACGCGTCCCTCATTGTGCTGGCTGGATACACTGAGCGATCCGTGGCTAACCGGTGTCAGTCAAATTCGTGTTGTCAGATTCTATGCAGATTGTCTGACTGAGTCCTGGATACGTAGGCACCTTTGATTTTCGTTTTATTTTCTTGCCGCATTTCACCCTCGCAGCTCCATTTCTCTCTTCATTCCATTGTAATGTCTTATCAAATCAACTGACCCAGTGTACGGCAGTGAAGCACCAGTGTTCACCTCCGGTGTTATCGTCAACGATGATGATGATGTGACAGCAAACGCTCATCTGCGCAATAAAAGTGGACGAAATGCAATTTCGTGTTTACTTAGGAGATGCCATCCTAATGATGATTGCTGATGAGCTCCAAGGAGAAGGAAACTTGAGTTTTCATCGTCCCTACAGGTTGCTTCGTGTGGGGGACATTTTGACCATGTCAGCTTTCTGTGCTTCGGATCGGAGTTCCTCAGTGTTTCTTCATCGACCGCCCCGTTTATTTCAACTTTAACCTCTTTATTAGTAAACAAGTCACGTGCAGCAGTCAGAAGTATAGAAAGAACAGAATGATTCAAAACACTGAGGTAAACCCGTTTGTCCTCTCCAACGCCATTTCGTTCCCTAGGTCTCGTTGGAAGTTTCACTAATTTTGCGCTTTATCTATGACCAGTGTTTCTTGAAATTACACCCTTCCAGGTCTGCATTTTACCATAAGACAAGCAATAATAAAAACTGGCTGTCTTCTCCCGTGTCACCCTGGTCCCTCACAGACAAGCAGATCAGGCTGATTTACGTGTAACCCATTCTCAGGTGCATATTACGAAGGAAAACCTGTCCACATATCTAGCGAAAATCGCGTTTGTTTCTGGGCATTCATGGGGGTTATATAGGTGTGAGACAATTGTTGAACGCGAAACTAAGATACTATTTTTAAGTTGTTAGTAGTAGTTCGGGTCTCTCATAATTATCTGGTGTCCAGTGAATCCAGTAGGGCTCAAAAGTGATGAGCAATGATGAACAACAAACTCGATAGTTTTATCGGCAATCGCCACAGTTTCAGTATACATACATATGTATACATATGTATGTATGCATATGTATCTAAAAACAAGGGAAAACAATTGACACGGAAGAAAACAATGAAGTTACCACTGACATCCAAACTTCCATGCTGCCATGTTAAGTTGCCAAAAATACAATAAATTGTTTGCTGACTTGAGGAAATTTCTCCGTGGCTGCATGTTACAATGAGAAAACAACTTTGTCGACACTCAAGTCCTTTTTGTCGGAGTGGAAAGTGACGCAGTGTACATCCACTGTTTCGGCGTGTTTATTCAGAGCGACAATCAGCTTTCACTGTTCGGATTTGTTTGCGGGCTTTTAGCGCTAACCAGTAATTGGGGACTACCTGAATGCCATCTAACGTTCATCTGGATCAATATGGATTAACTGCACTCCATTCTATCACCCTCTAAGTTTGTCCTTCAACAGAGAATGTACAATATCACTCTATATCAAAATGACCTTGAGAAATGTCTTTTTTATCCTAAGTAGTAATCCTAGCTCTAAGGAAAAAACAGAATCGATATCACAGCCGCTAATCTTGTTGATCAGGTGCTCCATGGAATTGAGTACCAAAGGACCAGAACCACTGGAAAGGGTGAACAAGTTTTTCACCTTGTACCCACACAGATTTAACCATGAAAAGCTAAGTTCTGTGCCAATGAATGAGGTCTGTCACATGTGTTTATTGAGCATCGGAGTATAACGGGTTGTTGAAGAAAAACCCCATTTCTATGTGGTTGGCTTTCTTCTAGGTGAAATTTCTTCCATTGCTGAGAAGCCACGTGAGATTTTCTTAGTTTTACTGATAGAATTTTGCCATGAATCTTTCATCCAAAAGAGTAGTGGACATTGCGGCTCTGTTGCCAGTTGTAATACTGGAAAATATCTATCTATGCCTTCCAATGCGATCCGCGTCCTGTTGAAAGCGACGTTCTAAAAACTACGTGCCGACCTGCTTGTTAACTATGAAACCCAACACGCAGCCCTTGTCTCCAAGGTGCACAATCGGTCGTGGCTGCTTCCGTAAATCCGCTTTATTCCGGGGCGTCGACGTCAGCTTCAGGCTTCCAAATCTTCTCCAGGTAACCGGAAGGAATCGACCCCCGAAGAGTCTTCAGTGGTGCGTTCCGTCATCAAAAAACTCCTTCAAGCTCTGTGGTGTCTTATTCACCCGCAGAGTCCAACGCATTTCCTAGTCATCAATGAAGCCAATGTACGCTGAAAAGCCAGGAGGTACTGTACAGCCGTTTCATCCTTATTAGGAATCATCGACAGTGTGCTTCTCAGAAAGTCTCGAAACCCCTATCTTTCGTCTAATGGTTGTACACTTAAGAGTTTGGCCTCGATCGGCTAAATAGCAGTGTGATTAGCTCTCACCTAGACAGGATACAGCGCCGCCCATTTTTCACTCACGGAAACCACATCACACGGTAACGCACTGACTAGCCCCTCGAGTGACAACTTCTCAATGGAAGTTCCATTCATCGTGTGAATTTACATTCGTTCTCTGAGCAACTTATAGATTGTTGGTAGTGTGAGGAGATTCGGCGATTTTCAATAGAGATTTCGTCCTGTCGGTGAAGCCAATACCTGCCGAAAAGCCGAGAAGCACTGTTCAGCTGTTTCATCCTTATTGGGAACCGTCAGCAGTGCACGTCTAACGAAACTCAGCTGTACAGTGCTTCCTGGCTTTTCGGAATAGATTGTCCTTACTGACAGGAGGAAATCTCCCTAGAAAATTTAAAAACCTCTTCACACTACTATGTATCTCCTAGTTTTGCGCCAAAAATTGCCTCCGTAGTCAGGCGATTTGCTATACGTGGCATGCAATCCGCGCATGAACGGTTGTCAAGCCTGGGTCAGTTACGTTGGGTGTTTCGCTCAGCTCATGAGACAGAAATGGATACACTCGAATTTAGTTGGTCAGAAGAACAGCTGCGTGATTCGGCCTCAGAAGAATCCAGTAAACATTTTGTTGCGATTGTTTAATCATCCTAAACAAACGTAGATCATTTAAAGGAATGCACCAGCGGTGAAAGTGGCAAACTGATTCCAAGACTCCTAATTCATGTGAAACCCAAAGACAGACTAATCTGTTCGTTTTAAGTGAATATGACACGATTATCAGGGGCTTTAACCTACACTTTCACACTAGAATGCCGAAGTCACTTTTTCTCTAAAGTTCAAAGTTCGGACGATTTTATTTGTTCAAGACTGAGTATCAGCCCTCCAAAACTTTCCAGGTAATTCACGAACACTGGGCCGGCTTCACGAGATGTTTCTCTTCAAAATAACAGAAAGTCAGAATCCTTGCAAGTAGTATGTTAACTTGTTTCTACAAGCCTTGCTCTGGAGCATCAAACAAATCCTGGATTCTTCGATGCCGTTGCACTTTCCACCCTTGTTCGCTCGATTTGAGCCCTCAGCAAGGCTTCATTATACTATGTAGTCCAGGACATGGATTGACTGGTCTCCCAACCAACAGTATGCGAACAGAATATAGAACATAAAATCGGAAAACGTAGCCAGTAGTCCGGAAACTTCCGGCTGGATGAACCAGCAAGGATCCAATCGCGGTTATGTTTTATCACCTTAATTGTGATGGAATCGACATAATGAGCTATTCGGCCAAACTGGCCATAGTGATCCAGGATGGAATATTCACTGATTAACACCAATGATGCAGGACCCCTAACAATCAACGCCTCAGAAACAGGCAATTTACTTGGTGAAAAATTCTGTCCCTGCAAACTGTAGTTGCAAAAAAGCTTGAAATGTGCGCTAAAATCTCAGCTGAAGTTGGGCGGTTTTAAAGAACCAGATGAAGAGGCTTATTGAACCATCTCCGCCGAGTTTGCAGGCTCTTTTCCGAAGCTTCCTTTGTTACTCTCTACGAAGTCTTGAGAAGGAAGTTTGTCATCAATGCAAGGGGCTTTATTCGCTGCACCCAGTGCATAATAACAGAGTCAGCTGTAGCCCCATCGTGGTCCAACGAAGACTGGTAGTACAACCAATAATGTTCTGATGAGTTGCCTGTCGGTGAATGCGGGCTGGTGACCTCCGTAATGCAGCCAAGTCCGGCTCTGAGTTACGGTCTTCCACTCAAAGAAGGACCGATTCGTAATTTACAAAAGGTTTTTTCACCAAATGCCTCTCATGGCAACCATCTCCTGGAGACAGTTACTCTTAGGAAGATGGTCTACTTTGAGAAAAGAGGTAAATTTCGTAATCACACTTTGTTCTACTGATAACCGTCCCGTGGGATTAACCAGGTGTGGCATGTTTGCGTAACTTGATAGAATTCAGCAACTGTATGCTGCATGGAATTACTTCTGTAGAGTGGATACAGAGTCATCTCGCCATTCGTATAGTTGGATGAGATGTTGGGTCAAGGCGTCAAGTTTATCTCTTCCATGGTACGGAGATAGCTTACTATGACTTACTGGCACACGTGGCTTGATTTCAGACTTCGAAAGTGAAACATAGCATATCTATCTCATCAGACTCAAACATTTGTCAACCATCTCACAGTCACAAATTTTGATAAGAACATATCAACACATTTTTCACGCAATCAGGGCCAAAACGATTTTGTCACATCTTGTTGGAGAAGCAGGGTCACGGATAGAGAGTGATGAGAACAAGGTAAGAACAAGAGTTGTTGAGCAGCTGAATTGCAGTTGCTTGAGTCGTCCATCAGTGTCGTATGGAAGCCAATGGCAAAACTCCACCGCGTTCCCATTACAGAGCCTATGCAGAACTGTCCACACCGGACGGATATCATTACCATCGATGCTGGCCGCGTCTCAAAATGCATCTCTGCAGCCTGATTCGACTGCCTGAGGAATGAGAACTTATTTTGCAACGTGTAGCCAATTTTTTTTGGCGAACCACACTTATCTGTACACCAGTATGGCTTTGAAGGGAGACGCAGCTGTGTCCCACTTGGACCTCTTATTTACGGTATTGTCCAGACAATTGTCCTGGATAGAGGCCGTCTCCTGCTTTAGCTCGATATTTGAGAAATCATAGTACAGTTTCTTGAAGGAGCACTAATCGTAAGATTGCGGAAAACTGTTCTACAGTCCATGACTGGTTTCCCGCTTCTACTTTGGGCTCAAGTAGAACATAAGGTTGACGGAAACTCGGGGACTGCGCCTACCTGATGAGCCCTAAGAAGGGCAAAACTGGTCGTGGGCTGTCCAGAAGTTTTCAGAAACCTTGTACGTAGTTTCCTGTATGAAAATATACTGCGATATCTCGAATATCGTATGAAGTGAAACATGAGGCGGCCTTTGTGCAGCATATTCATTTGAAGAACATCATAAACGAGAGAGTCTCCCGTGACATTTTCAAAATACACCCATTTACACAGCAATTTTGTTTTAACGAAAGCCTCGGTTGAATCCAGCTTATGATATTCTTCTACTAAATGCGCTGCAATGCCCTGTGCTTCACAGGGAAGTAAAATTGAGTTCCAGCAGGCGAATGAAGAGGTGAATTCATCCAGAATTTTATGCTTCTCAATGGGGATAAATTTACCCAAAAACTCGTTTGAACGGACGAAAAAGAACACTCGTTATGTCCTTGTAAACGACACATTCTATTTTTTGTTGTTGTTGTGAAGATAAGCAGATCGAAGCAAGACAACAGTTAACTTTGTAAAGACATCGTAACGATGTATACTACTGATGGAACGTGCGAGTAGTTTCTGACGTCGTCCCTGCATCTCACAGATATTTGAGTTCGAAATTATTGAACCTTTTTAAGGTGGTTTCCCATAGTTGTTTTGCATTCAGACCGTGTCCAAGAAAGTTCAGGAGGAAACTCGAGGACGCTGACTCTTTCAAAATTCTGTGCAAAGGAGGTTTTCACTGTTCTATCTGATAGCTTGTAACCGCTTAGTTCGTGTTTGTTAAGAAGCACTTCCGCACTTGGGAACGCACTTTCTTACACCGTAGACAGGCAATAATATGAGCATTTTTCACATATAGTCCTCGAGTTTGGGTGGGCTGACTGTTATGGTTTTTGAGTTGACGTTTTAGTTACGAGCTATTTCTTGGGGTATAGGCTGAGTGGTTTTCATGTTTCACTGTTGGACACAAAGTTGAATATCCAATTTCTCGAACATGTCTTCAAAGTAAAACCAACAGGTGACGAATACTCATTTGGCTAGAAATCATTCGTTTTTGTCAGATCAGTGCACTCGAAAGTCATTACGCAACTCAAGAAAAGATCTTCCTCTGAAGTTTCTGCCATATTTGGTGGGAAGTCTTTGCAACCAAGAAAGAAATTGTGGAAATATTTTTATGTTATCCAGCAGTCTGAGCAACTTACCTGCAAAAACTTGTTCCAGCAAAACAATGCCAGGACGAGCCATGTTTTTTGTCAAATTCCTTCTTGACAAATTCAATGACCTCACTCAGTTCGTCATATCGATCGCAAGCTTCCGCGGCGGTGTTGATGGCCTCATCTTGAAGCTCTATCTCCATTTCCGCCTTGATGACTTGCGCTTTCTTCGAATTCCGGCCCTCCATTGAATCGTCGAACTAGGAGACGTTCCAGTCGGTTTGTAGTGTCAACCTTGCGTGATTTGAAATATATACAGGCGACCCTTTCAAAAATTCCACCGTGTACTTTGTCAAGAAAAGTTACCGATGAAATGCCAATATAGGATCAAGGCATCACGTGTCAGCTCTTTGCTGTAGGTCTAGTTATGTGTGTCTGTGGGTTCTTTTGTGTGTGTGTGTGTGTGTGTGTGTGTGAACCATGCGCACCGGTACTTAACACTCCAGAAAAATCAATTTGGTTTTGCAATTGAAGCAGCTTCGAAAGTTCAAAATTCTCATGACTGGTTTATGTTTCATTCACAAGACAAGCTGGTGATGTGCTCACGGGTGTGGAGGTCTGTGTGAGACGCATACAACGCATGACATAAGTCAAACTGAAAGCAAAGACTAGCTCAAATTATCGGTTGATACGCAGGTGAGCACGGATTATCTTACCAATCAGCCATAAGAACTACGATCGTCCTTTTCGTATGATTACCAAACTGGTGAAACCCGAGCGTTACCCTCGTGCTGTGGCGCAGTTATGCCATGTCAAGGAGTGGAAGCGTTGGACTCGAGTTTTGCCGTTAGTAGAGCTCATCAGGAGTGCATATCTTCTCCATGCCGGGATTCGAACGCCGGTCGATGAGTGGAGCTTGTTACCGCCTGTCCATGGTCAAGTTTGAACAGACAAACGTGTTCGTGCTGTAGCGATGTGACTGATTTCACTTAAGGAAACAGATTTCTTTTCGCCGACTTATGTTTCAATTGGCACGATATTCAATATAATGCAGTCTATTTTCGTGAAGGAAACTGCTCGTAAGGTTGCTGTCGAACAGTTTTCAGCAACTTTATGAGTAGTTTTACTTCAGGTCCATAAAGGCAATTCGATGCCCTGAGAATGGTTTTTTCGATCAAAAGTGTGCGGGTGCGCTGAAAAGATTGAAATTTGTTGAACACATACTAAAGTGCCCCGTTCATGCTAAGGCTTTCTAGGATACCTTACGGTAACCTAAAGAAATATCTGTCAACCGTTGAAACCATGGTGTTAGCTGATTACCAACGTTCCCAGAAGCGGGATCAATAAAGAACCGAGTTTTGGGCTGTTATTTGCAACACCGAATATGGCAGTTAGCGTGCTATTCTAAAGCAACCGCAGGGAGAGGCCTAAACGTGGAAGAGACATCCTTTTGACATCTATGAGCGTCTCATGTGATTGAATCACGTTTGTTTTTGCTGTACGCATTCGCCATCGATTCAGTCATTGCTGGTCCAAACACGATAATCGCCACAATGAAATCATTTGATCGAGCAACAAATTGTGTTGCCCAAGATGAAACGCATCCTGCAACTTTATAACTTCCTGAAATAGCCCAGTGGTTGAGGCACGAACTTACTGACCGGAGAGTCCGGCATCAACCCCGACTTCTGCATCTCGACTGCCCCTTTCCAGGCTCAGGCAACCTTGCAGTGTGTCAGCCCTCGTGCTCCCTTCGGGTGGCATAGCAGCTAGACACCGAAAGGGCATCACAGCTGAACGATCCCCGACCGTCCCGAATTGTATAGACGTTCCTCCGTCGGTCGCTAACGACAAATGCGCCTTTTTACATACTGCCCAGCTTCCGCCACCCCGGTCCACTAATTCCAGGATTCTGATAATCCTTCCATTTGACCTTCGCTCCTGTGATCATGCCTTACAACTTCCTGTTTTTTGTCTAGTCCTTTCAAGAACTCATCATCTTCTCTTCCTCTCCTAGGTCCTCCGGAGACAAGCGTGTTGTCGGCCGCAATCCGATTTCCTGATCAACTGGTAGGCGCGGATGTTGACCGTTCATCAACATGAAACGGGACTTGCCTGTGGTCGGCTGTATAGCCGCACAATGTGCTAACAACACCATTGACGAATTCTCTTCCTCGTCACATCTCTTAGCCACCAGCCAGTCCTTGATCGTTTGTTTGTTGCATTCTGTTAGGCCGTTTGTTTGTGGGTGGTAGAGTGCTGTTCTTAGCCGTCTGATACCCAGCTTCTGCAAGCACCTCCCAAACCCTTCGCTCTTAAAGCAAGGCCCCTGCTCCGTTAGGATCATTTTTGGCCCCCCGTGGTTATCCACGATGTGGTGCATTACCACTCCACTGGTCGTCGTCCTCGGTTGATTTGGCATGGCCGCCGCCCCGACCCATCGCGACAAGTGTTCTGTCATTATTACGATATATTGATTTCCGATGGTTGTCACCTGAAATGGGCCCATGACGTCAACGGACCACAACTCGCCAATCTTTGATACAGGGGTGGGTTCCATGGGATGAGTTGCCCCTGTCGTATGCCTTCTCATTAGTTGGCACCACTTACAGGCCACCACATAATCCATTAACTCATTTCTCATCCCAAATCAATAGGCTGTCTGCCAAAGTAAGTCGTATGTCTTGGTGCATCCTGTGTGTGCCTTCCCATGGCAATTGACGGTTAGCTTCTGCCTCAAGACGCAAGGTATCACGGGCAGCACAACATCAGAATCGGTGACGTTCCAGAATATTATGCCAACCTCACTCAGACTCAGCCAATCGAAATGACTCTGAAACGTCTCCAATTCTTTGTCCCCCCCTTCTGAATACTTCTTCCATTCAACATGGCGGCCGCAACCTTCCGTAATACAGGGTCCTGCCGCCGTAGTTGCACTAACCTTCCGGGATCCAGTTTGACAACAAGGCTTTTGGCGTTAATCAGGAACTTCGGGGCCTCCCCTCCAGACTTTGATCTTGACAGCCAATAAGCCAGGTGGCTCCGCTTCCCTGGCATGTGCCAGACCATAAGGCTGTATTCTTGTAACCGGAGTGCCCAGCGCGCGAGCTTTCCGCGATGATCTCTGGTGGTCCCGACCCACTTGAGTGGTTTGTGATCGGTCTCGACATGAAACTTTTGTCCCAGCAAGTATGGCCTCCACTTGTCCACGGCCCGGAAGATCGCTACACGTTTCCTCTCAATAGCTGAGTAATTCTGCGCGTTAACTAGTAAAATCTCTCCATGGTTTTCTCAGCGATCCGCAGGTCGAAGTTACAATTATCTATAGGAAGACGTTCGGTGGAAAGTCGCACACCAAGCACATAGCATTGGAAACATAGGGGATAGAACCGAAAGGAGTGATCATACGTGTGTTGTTAGAAGTACGCATTCACGCCTTCGGCAACGGTATTTCTTCCTGAAGAACGTCAAAATGAATAGCAGGGTACCTGAACAATCGTTTTTGGTGAACGATTTCTAGAGCCTGGTAGATGCATGAGTGACAGTTGATATTCAGTTCTCTGATGAGCAGATTTAATGGCTACTTTTTCGTTTTCACTGTCGTGCGCTGACAGTAATCCCTTTCGGAGGTGCAAAGACACACTAGCAACTTCGGTTGAAGTGCTCATTTATTCAGTCGGGATTTCGTCCAGAATTCAGTCCGTACAAATCCAGTCCATACAAATTGAGACATCCTGCTGAAACGGACATCCTACTAGAAGTACTTCGCAAACGGACTAGAAGTTGCAATGTCTAATAGGTTATTTATATTATATGGTGGTCGTGTGCTCGACCACCTTTAGGTTGCCAATGCGTCAGTGTTCTGACAACAGTTTGTTCAGCGACCGCGTGGAATACATCCTCCTTCTAATTATTGAGTTGAATTAGGGGTGGCGTTGTTCAGTGGTCCAACAAAGACATGCTTCTACAATCGGTCTTCTGCTGACGAGTTGTTTGTCTGTTTGTCACTGAGCTCTACTGGAGGTGTGCGTGCCGCATACACAGACTATCTCATAACTGGTTGGTCAGTGATAGGAGTTTTGACTGGCATGTCATCCTGGCTCTCCAGGCCAAGGGTTGGTACATAAAGGGAGACGTATTCTAATAAAACCGCAATGTACTTGCACGTCTTGTAAAACATTGCTGCCATCCGGTCAGGCTCTCGAGACAAAGGCTTTTATCGAGGACCCTAATCGTCCTCCTGTCTTGGTGTGGACACCCTAGCAATACCTCAGTCCGTCCACAACCAAGAGTTGCACGTATACAGCAAAACTCATTCCACATCGGCCGTCACGATGTGCTATCAATCGGGTCGCTCCATTTACTGCATACAGAACGGCGGGTAGGCGAAATTGGACTACTGCTGACGCCTCCCTTCTTTCTCCTTCACACACTTTTTTCCTCCCCCTCCCACCTCATTATTAATTTTCCCTTTGTATATCCGTTAGTTATGACCGATGACTCTTTTCGTCCTGCATTGGTTTTGCAGGTAACTTTCGCGAATCATCCGGAGTTGACATACTCAGGCAGCACGAAATCAAATTTCAAGCTTCAAGCCTCGACGCCCAGTCTATCTGGTTGCTTTCAATATCCGCACCCTAAAGCAAGCAGTACAACAAGCTTCTCTCGCTTCCACACTGAATTCGCATTGTTGCACGCTGTGCATCAGAAACAATTTCAAGATGCAAGCAAGGCGGTTGAGTTACCTGTGCCACTGCTCTTCACTCACTTTAGGCTGTGCAACTTTGGCGATCCAAAAGCCTCTGCGGCAGAATGCGCAGGGTCGTTATCGTCCTATGCCATCAGGCGGAGGAAACCTTACCTGAATGGATACCCGTTGATACATGCCGCTGTGCCGTTCGTCCAGCAACGTATGTGAAGGAGTCATGCAAGCGGAACTCAATCGTCTATTTTTCATGTCTGCTTACGCCTTAAATGATTGTAGGCATAACACCTTCAAGGAAATTTCATGACGCCTTGGATGCTCTATTTTGTTGCGCTGGAAGCTCAGTTGTGGTTGTGGTTTCCGGCGATCTGATTGTAGATGCAAGCAGGCCTAGCACGTCTGGGACCCAATTAAGTGCCCGTCATGGATTGAACTCGGCACGCACGGACAGTGTTGAATGATTGCTTCAGCAGTGTGCTGACGACAGGCTGTTTTAAACGGTGCTAACTCCTGAAAGAGCCCATGTCGCCTGACCACATGGTGTTGCCCAACGGTGTACTGGCCACGAATTCAAATTGATTACGTCACCAACTGTTACCAATGGCGCGGTTCAAAGGCGGCTGCCGCCCGATTTGAAACACATTATGGGGTTCTGTCCACGCGCGCGTCTTGAGTGATTTCTCCTTCCGTTTCCCGGGGCTGCGTACTGTGCAGACAAATGGCTTAGCAACCGAGAAACTGGTAGATCCCGAAGTTAGGCGAGGTTATCAAAATCATCTTGTTAAGCCTCTTTTTACTGCTTCATCGCTCGTTAAGAACTCGTGCTGGAACTGTACCGCCGCATCTTTTTACAGCGTCGATAGTTTTCCCTGTGACACGGCACTACCAGGTTTGCTCAAGCACTGACGCTGCACGAATCCCACAGGAAATTACCCGCTGATTCCTAAAATAATTTGGCCTGAGGAATTATTGGACGTCAAATGAAAATGGCTGGGCGCGCTGATGGTGAAGTCTGGTACATACGGAAGGCTGAGGACATGAAAGAATCCTGGGAAAGCTCAAAATTTATTTTAATTGATCTGCCACTGTCGAGTGAAGCCATCAAGGATCAGAACTGAGTGATCAGTTTGAAGGAATAAGAAACCCTCAACAGCTTGGCAGAACATTTTGAATACCAATTCTGCTGGCCACCCGCCGCCATTCATTGGGATCCAGCGGCCGAAATGAAGCCCCGGACGGCTTTGGATGCATGTGGCCGCATTTGTACTCTCGGGTTCAACCAAGCTCTTAGTCCGGATGATCCCACTACGAGTAATGCTAAAAGATAGAGCCAAGTCCTTTGTTAGCACTTGTCTGATCTGTCTGCTCGCATTTGGAAAAAGTAGACTGTCCCGGACAACTCGGAAGAACCGGTGATATTTCCCATTTTCAAAGGACGGCTCGTAGTGCGTAAGGCAACCTAAAGGGGCTCAGCTTTACCATAGTTGTAATGAGACGCTGTGCGTCACTTCTCGGTCGTCGTCTTATGATGGCTCTTGGAACACCCAAGCGAGGGTAGCAAGCAGGATTCTGGCCTAATAAGGTTCCGCTGACCAAACCTTCACAATCTTTCAGGTGCTAGAACAATGCTATACGTAAAGGCGACCCACAATATTAGTATTCCTGCATCTCCAATGCGCACCCGTTTACGAATCGGTCACTTTTCTCATCATTTCGAAGCACAGAGTTTAAAAAGCTTTCTATACTTTATTAAGATACCCAGTAAAGATTATGTTTGTCTCTATAATTCTATGGCCAGCTAGGGCTAAGAACCTTTAGTGGACCTGCAACTTACGAATTTTGGTTTGCCTTTCTACAGTCTACTCCATTCATCTTGTACAAACTGAATGCAGTGCACTCAGTCCGTGCGTAACGGGTTCTTTCACCACAAAGCCAGAACTGGTTCACACACAGTTTGAGAGATTAGCGAAGCCATTGAAAATCCATTGAAATTTCCGTAAAGGTGCAATTAAAAACGCCTGGTAGGGAAAACAAGGGTCCCATCAGGTCTTATTCTGTAGGAGAATTTGATCTCTGCTGAAAGACCCAGGAGAACATACAGCGATTGCATCCACGTCTGATTTCTTTAGGACGATGCGAACGGGACACCACCCGGCTGGTACATTAGGCCTAAACCGCTTGACCATAAGAGTCTGGGCAGCAGTACAATTAACACGAACCCAAAAGGATTGCAGGGGCACGATTCGTCGAAGCAAGTGCTGGCTGTCTCTCTCGGTAGCCACTTTTCAAATAAACCTCCCAAGCCTGCCAGATTTTACCCCTTTTTATTCAATAATTCTGAGAAATGCAGTTGTAAAAGCCGGCTAAGAGCATGGTAGAAGTTGGTGGTTCCATTTTTGTGCACTGCTGTCGTTCTTTTGGTATCCGGGCCTCCGTCCAAACCTGGTGCCACTTCTTCGCATTGTGTCCCAAAACACGGTTGTGCGTGCTTTTTTGCTTTTCCTAAGCAGGCACACAAAGTTCTTCTCGCCGGTTGTTCTTTTCAACACAAGTGATCTCAGTCATTCGAAGCTCTATTTGTTCAATTGTGCACGGCGACCCTCGAGTCCGTTGTGCTTCTCTAATTTATTGCTCGCTACTCAGATCTCTACCTGCAACTTCCGCCACAGTTAACGCAACTCGTTTAGATACTGGCCCTTGACTATGAGGGCGGGTCGGATCAGAATGCTTAGGTTTTTTGTATCCGTACGACTTTTCACGCAATTCTTGACAGTCCCAAAGCTGTAGAAAACGAGCCATATCCCGCTCCGGCGACAAGGCGCACCTTGTTGTGTTGTCCAGAAAGCCCCAGCATTTCGCCCACTGCGCTAACCTATTTAGACGCAGTTAAACACGCCATACTGAAAGGACCACACAATGTATAGCTTCGTGGGTGTAAACACAGAAATAAATTGCTAAATTCGCTGTGAATGGTAGATACTACAGAATAAAGCTCTGGGAACTCCGCCACTTACTTTCACTTCTGGTGAAAAGGAATAACCCAAAACCATCCGGACGTTCTTAAGAGTTAGGAAGTTCTTTTTCAACAAGCGTTGATGGAATCTACGCTAACGGGTGACAGTTTGGGTGCAAGGACATGATGATGTGCGGATTCAAAATTTCGATCAAAATCTGGAGGGTACGTTTCCAGTTATGTACCTTTCTCTGGCAGTCCGTTGACCTTTCAAGGGCACCAAAGTCTTGCAAGAAGCCAGCTTTGTATATAAATTTATCCCGGAATGCCAGGACCAGTGAGCTTTGACAAAGTAATAACCCGTGCTGTCAAGGCTGAACAGGTCTATAACATTGTTTTTATCCGGAAAAAGTAACATGCGTACCTAAAGTAACCTCGCGGTTTATTTCGGTATTTCTGGCTAGTTAAATTTCAAACAGTCCCGTTTTGCAGTTTTATTCATCGGCCTGTTTTCGCGAACGCTCCCATTTTGTAAACAACCCGTTTCCGTCCGTTATTCTACCCCAGCGAGGACTTGACGCATAACCACAGGTAACTACTGCAGTCCAGCAACAGGGTTGCATCTTGGCTTGAAGCGGAATGACCTGGACATGTTTGTTTAGAATTTAAGCCTTATTATCTGGGGTGAGTTCTGCCGACAACGGTTGCCACACAACTTTAATTTAGCTATACAGTTCGCCAAAGTACTCAGTGGTACCTAGCCGATGGCATTTACATTTTCCGGTTAACGTAGTTTCTGTTTCCCATGGGAAGTTGAAAGACAAATTTTTCAATTTCGTCAAACTGTCTCACAGGCAGCAGACCTGTGATCACAGAAAACTTCAACACCACCATTCTGGCAGGCTTCGCAACATATTGATTGAATATGTCACTAGCTACGTCTAAAGAATTTCCATCCTCAGCCAACGGCCTATGGGATGTGCCTCAACTGCGACCGAAAAACTCAGGTTTACGTTTCTCATTGGTGTCGGCGCAGGAACTTTGATATGCGCAAATACGCGCATCCGTGCCTTGTGCTTGACGCAGCCATCCAAAACGCATCCGTTAGCTCTTACTGTCGAAATGGTATTGGCTTATGACAAGAAGCACTCCATTTCATGGCAGTCATGCTACCCAGGTTTTACCCTGTCAAGGTGGTTGTCAATGAGTTCGCTTCAAACCTTCTACCAGCTGGCTTAACAAGCTTGCATCTGGCGCTGGGGCTTTTGCACGCAGCTCCCCAAGTACATTGTCGCTTACTTCCCACCACCTACAGCAGCTGCCTTGATGAGTCACAGCCTGCTGTCCGGAAACGTGTTTTGGTCAAGTCCCAGAGACCTGGAGCCGAGCGGCAGTCACGACGGCCATGTTACCTGGAGGCGCGACAGTTCACTCTTTCTGCACAAGTCTCATATGTTCTGCTGAATCGAAAGTGACTTTCGAGCAGGTGAGCCGGCTTTGCTTCTCTAGACGATCTAGAACACGCATATTCCTGTGTATCCTTCGTGCGCGGCGAACGGGGTGGACCGTGCCTGGTGCATCGAGCAAACTATCTTTTCCTGCCGATAGACCACGTGAATCCACAAAAGCTGTACGTACGTACCAATCCGGTTTTACTGTAATTCCTCACAAACATTGCTGCACACTCTTGGTTTCTTATTTGTTTCCCGGAAACGTTCCTGGTTAACTAGAGTATCATTCAATCCACTACTCAGGGCCGTTCTCCTGAACCGGCCGCTGGCAACCTCTGGTTCCCAACCCGAGACTTTTTGTGTTCAATTTGTGAGCCTAATTTAACAACTCGGCCCCCCTGTTTATGCTGGAGCGGAATTTCGATACCTACTGGTTCAAAACATTACGAAGAGGGAATCACGGCGTATACTCTCCTTACCCGGAATTTTGTCTATTGTTTGGTGACATCATTAAGCAAGCCATTGTGGTAGCCTTGGGGAGCTGCTCCGAGAACGTCCTGCTTCTCCTTCAATTCCACATAGTCCCCTGTATCAGAACTCGATCAGAGGGAGCTTTGGATTTCCATGGGTTCCACATTTAGCCTGCAACTTCTCCACTTTCATGTGCTGTTTATCACCGCTGTTTACTTCAGGGACTATCACGGGGGCTGCCTTTGACGGTTTATTGACTGGTGGCTTAAGCACCAGTCGAGACCCTTACTAACACGATTTTCGAGTCTTTCGCGGTCTCTTCTACAAGGTTTACTGGTTTTGTTTTTTTCTATTTAAACTCCCTAATTCTTCCGATTTTCTGAGGGTTGCTCCTCACGGCTTTGCCTTTTTTAGGGTCCAGTTCATTTATCCATCCTGACTGTCCTTCTGTGTACAGCGGTCACTTGCCAATTTACGATAGAAAGAGCAGGTACAAGATTGAGAGTTGCATAACTACATTGTTCCATATTTTAGCTTCAAGCATTTGCTCCGTCACCATCGGCCACATAAACCACATCAAACGTCTTTCTTAATCCTTAATCCTCAGGATACATTTTCACACAGAAGCTCCTTGTCTGCTGGTCTCACGCCCATTTTTTATGCCTATGATTTGCACTGAGCGCCACTTCTTGAGTTTCGCTGCCACCAGGTACAGCTAAAAACCGGAGGGCGTAGTAAACGGAAATATAGGCTTATTTGAGGAGCCGATAATAGGGTTTATTTCAGGTCAACTTATCTGACGTTCTTCTCTGATAGGCTCTCCCGAGATTTTAACCCGCCTGCGATTATGCAGGCTTTTCGCTTGATGCATGTACCCACACTATGTTTCTCTGTCATCCCTAATATTATTGCAGCCGGTGGTCAACAGCCGTGTTGGCATTTAACGTATTACAGTCGGTCGGCAGACTTGTACTAATCTTTGCGGCTGCTTTGGAGGTATCCGTTTTTCATTACAACCGGTAAACTAATACAATTGGATTTACACTCCATAGTAAGCCAACTGTTGGGCAATATATATCGTGAGTCTTGGTTTTAGATGAGGTGGCTGCTGGTCTCTTCAGCTAGCTTGGAAATTTTCTTGTGCGCTTCTCGTCACCAACCATGGGATTCCACCAGAGCAACGTTGTACGCACGCAGACGGTGTCCCCAAAATTGGTGGCGAAGCGTCTGCGGGCAGACTAACTAGCTTGGTGAACCACTCAACATTGGCCTGGCCCACTTGGATGTTGGGAGTCTTCAGTTCCTGAAACGTGCTTATGAATGCCTCTGTCCTCTACTGTAGGCCAGAACTGTCAGTGGCCGTAAGCTATTAATGAATGGGACACAGAAGAAAGTATTATACACAGTTTAGTTTCAGATCGATGTCCACTTTAAGCAAGTCGATGGTAAGGTTGCTACAAATGATTGCGACTGTGCACCTCACGTGTAATAATACATCAACTGATTTATCAACCCCTTGATCGCTAAAACTTGTTTTGCCTGTGAAAAGCCCGGGTTCTCGCGCCTTTCCTAAGCTTGCGCCTTCTTATGCTTTACTCGTTGCCAGCAATACCCACAGTTTGTACATTGTGCACCTGTGCGGACGAAAACATTTCACAATTACTCCAACAATGCTCATGATCTTACTTTGTGCTTTAATCCTGTATTGCTTTTTCTATAAATGTGCAGTGAATCAACACAGGATTGGCTGACTGGACGTATATACGTGTTGACGCTGGTATGGCCTCATTTTATATAGGTCAGATATATAGCAAGACAGCTGCTTTAGTCAGTAGAATTTTAAACCATGGGGAACAATTCCTAATGGGCTTTGATATGTGAAACCCACCAAGATTGTCTCATTGTAGCAAACCTGACCACTAATCTGAAATTTAGGAAAGAAGGATTCAAGATTTATTACGAATATTGCAATGTGAAATTGTTGTGTGATGGCTGACTGACCAAAACAAACTTCAACAACCCAAATGTTCAGGCAGTCAAGGATACTGATTTGCATATATCCTTCTGGGTGGTGAGGCAGGTATGGCCACTGGTATTGTGCACATTGCATCACAGGTGACTGTGAGGATCTCGACTGCAAACGGACAGTTATGTACTCACTTCAGCCTTGACGTATGCGCCCACAAGGAAGACCCGCATAAGCAACTTACTTGAACGAGTAAATTGTTTAATTTGTTTACGTGCTCCTCTTTAGTTCCGCTTTCAGAGGAGCAAACAGAGAAGAGGTGGAAGCTTCAGCGAAAGTGATTATTTAGTCTTAAAAGATGAACATGGCCACAATACAGTTTTATACTTTTCGTTATTTCTCATCGTTTTTCTCATACAAGCTTATTCTCAGCCGGCAAATGCTTGTTTCTCCAAAACCTTTGTGTATCAACCAAAACTTTGCATGAAAATTTTGCCCTATGCTGCCTGTATGTTCAAACCCAAAAACGCCCTAACCTGCTTGTTTTTGTTGTAATTTGTTTTAATCAATTTCCCTTCTTACTTTTCGACGCTCATTAAATTTTAAAAAAGCAGCGCTATTGTTTCAGATATGGCCCAGATGAGTTCGGTAAGAAACTGGCTGCTGTTCGGTTTTTATCCATAATGGCATTTGGTGTTTGTGCGGCAGCGTGGAATCGAAGCACCAACGTTTATTTGAGCAACGAGTGGGTGCACTAGAGATGCAGCAGGCGGCCAGCAAAACCAACGGAAAGTCGAGCTATTCGGAGAAGCTAGTAAGCTCAGTGCGGTTGCAGATAACAAGCGACCCAAGAAGCACCGGCTGTCCAGTTGGTTTTTGTCTATGAGGATACGGGAACCATCCCGTAGCTACCTCTTATTATCTCGAACACAATCACAAGGTCTCCAAGTTTTTGTACTATTGACTTCCGGTGAATCGACACCTAACCGAAGAAGGGTTGGGCACCTTCGGGGCCCTGCTGAAGTATAAAACGCCGTCATGTGAAGTACGGTAGTTTATAGCCAATGAATTTTGCAAAGTCCTTACCACACAGGACATACACAACTATTGCCGCAAGTGTCGTCAAATCATCCATGTAGAGAAATTGCAAGCAAACCCAATAGACACAAACATTCTTAACTATGAAGTGGAAACTTTGAAAATACCGTCGTTTTTGGTAAATCCATTTTATCCTACGAGCACTAATCGGCCTTATGATAAGCGAGGCTCAGTAGGATTTGAGTGTTTTATTGTGCGCTTTTAAATATGCTGTGAAATGCGTCAAGAGCTGGGTTTGTTCAAACCGCCAGCTTTCAAACGCCATCATATACCACTTTTGACTGGGTAAAAGTGAGGCGAAAATTACGCCTGCCTTGCATGGCTTGTGGGGATGGCAAGGGTGGAGATTAAAGTGTCCTTCAAAAGTGTCCCACACAATTAGATCACATGCTTTTGTTTGATAGAAGCATACAGGTAACTAGGCCTCGTGAGTTAGGCTCTTCTCACAAGTATTGATAGAAGGAGCAGCGTGGGCTGAGGTAGTCGTCACATGTCGTCCATGTGCATCATTGGTTGCTCGAGAGACTGCTCATGTGAAGGTGTCTAGCGAGGGCAGGTTTGGTTGTTTGGGAAATGCTGTCAATTTATGTGGCGCCCACTCTAGGAATCGGTAAGGGAATTGTGATGCTTAGTAGCACGTTTCTTTTAGTGTGCACAACTGGAAGAGCTACTCGTACCGTTTAGTGCGTGCCAAATAGTGCCATATTTGTCATTTTGTCTGCCAGCACCAAAGGTTATTAGGCCCCAATTCTATTTCTTTGCTTGCATTTGCGCCCAGCATCACGACTATCTCAAGGTTCTTAAAAAACGAGTAAGCCTGACGTCTTGCTGCAAGAGTCGTGAAACATCATCTTGGTCGACGTTAAGCCGAAGCCAGAGGAAATCCGCGCGCCAGTGAATCGGGCTCAACTTAAGGTTGGCTGCAAAGGTATGTTCTATGTGTTACGTCATCGATGGTTTGCATATCAGCGTTCAAATTTTGCTGATTCTGCAGCTTAATGGTAGTGTTTTGCCGAATGGGAGACAAGAACACCAGTCAACTGGTTACGCCCGAAAATCACACACATATATATACACCTCGCTGCTCTGGGTGAAGCGCTTAAGAGGGTAAAGAAAAAGACGAAAGAAATCCACCGCGTATGTAGTATTTATACAAGGACGCCATTCAAAAGCGTTTGGTTGTTATATGCCTGGCTGTGAACTGTTCACTCGTTTCACACTGGAGCGAATAACTGTGGGCTGTGGACTGCAGTGGATGATCCGTGTAAACGTCACCGCAGACAATCTCGAGAGTACCCTAAGAAATTATGAATATGTCGGTAATGCTAACAACGCATGACCATCACCTTTGTAAAATGACGGGTGACTTCAACCTTGTTCAGAGAAGTGTCGCTGTGCTCACAGCCGGACAAACTACATAATCAACTAAAACCCATTCTACTAATTTAACCTAACTCACAGAAGAGTGAGTGGTCCAAGGATTTTTGACAGTCACTGAAATATGCTAAATATCAAGGCAAAGTTCGAACGACACCCTTCTACTCAGTCACAGGCCACGTTTGATACTTAAGCCACCAGCACCTCAGAGTGCGGAGGTATGGCATGAAGCCTCACGTCCATCCAGGATTAATAATATTTCCGCCGACATTCTCGATCGGTTTAAATAAAAGCCCGAATCCGGAGCGAGTTGGTGGTTTGGGGTTTTAGGTAATAAGCTAAAATTAACTGAACGTAACGAACGAGTGTTGACAGCAATATGCTTTTAAACGCACCTTCCCAGATATCATTAGGTGGGCGGATCAGGCAAAGATAATCCCAGTCCTGTGCGGCCAAAACTGAAAGGAACATCTACATCGGTGTCACGAAGCCAACTGTTGACGAATTCTTTCCAGAAAAAGCCCAACGCCACCTTATAACTGTCCTCCGTCTGTTGGTGATTCATCAGTAGGCAACGAACGGAAAAGTTCGTTTATCATGCGCTCAACTTTGCATTTGACTGCTCATCTGCCTGGCTTTATTTGCTTAACAGCCCCTCCGCATCAATTTCAGTGTACCTGCATCTGCAAGTATTTCAATTTTTCCCCGCTTCGGTTTATTGCGTTTCTCCTTCTCAGGTAAATGACACTCCATTTAATATCAACGTGGATTTTTTTCATTTTCGTCATCATACACCCAAACAAAATCGAATTTCGGATACCGGTGGCAAATTAACAGCCGAAATGTCTCCAGTCCGTAGCCAATTCGAGGGATGCGGTTTGAAAAATCGAATGCAGGCGCAGCTGTGTGCCATGAAGATCTATACAACAGACCTTCTTGTCAACAGCATTCGCACCATCAAATCGCCGACCCACTTGTCTCCGCAAACTATGTTGGTGACGGGCCGTGGACTCTAAATTTGACCTTTTCCTTTCCACGTGAAGTAGCTTGGTGTGAAGCTGTGATACGCCAAATGAAAATTAGCTTTTTGGCAATCTAGCTGATGATCAACTTCCCCGAGCTCCAGTCCCTAGTCTACCGCAGAAGTCACTTGACACCTGCTCTCAACCACTGTGCACACTCAACTAAACGCGGGGAGGTGGGTACACACAGGATCGACGCTGCTGTCCCTAGTTTCCGCGGCTGAATGCTCATGAACAGTGGGCAGTCTGTAGAAGTGCCGGTACTAGACCGGCATGGCGGGATATTTCTCAACAACTCAATACCCGCACCGATGCTCTGCCGCGGATCTAACTCGGATTTCGTAACCAAACCGGTTGAAGAAGCACAGCGAACTCACTATTAAAAACTGAAGCTTCATTGGCGATCAATCATAATATTTTGGAAAGTTCCGCTGTGAGATAGAATAAAGGAGGACGAAAGAGAGGCTTGCCAGTCCGCAAGGGTCGCTTTGACTTGCCAACAATTCAGTATTCTCTACGTGACGGTGAAAGGGTGAATCATGTGGCCCGAAGTGGCCGGCTAGTGGTGTGACTAGCCCTCACTTAGACAACGTGGAGCTCTACCCATCGCTTAACCATGGAATTCACCTAATCTGGTCAAAATATTGCTGGCCCTTTGAACGGTGACTTTGCTCTCGCATAATCTCGCGATCTGTGAGTTGCTCCTGCTTTGAAGTTACGTAAGCTTGTTTAAACTGCGGGGAGATTCGGAACGTTTAATCAAGATCTTTTATGATAGAGATGAAACAGTTGTTCAATAAGCCTAAGTTTTTTAGCAAAGATTAGGCTCATTTGTATAACAAAATTCAGGCTGAAAACTCTAAATTTCTTCCTAATTTCATCAAAATACAAGCAACACAGGAGAGTAAACAATCATCAGTTTGCATAGATCTTCCATTTTGGATGTCTTCATTCTAGCATCCAGTCAGCCTCAGGCCACTATGCGGGAATTTCATAGCTGAAGTGCAGAAGGCTTTATATTCTACTCAAGTGCTATCATCCGTAAGTGACCAAACGACCTCATGCCCAAGTAATAACCCGGACAATCTAGGGCGCGTTGCAGTCTAGGGCATTTTACGTTTAAAATTGGTTTCGTTTTGGGCTCCTACAAATTTGAGAAAGAATTCTTTCGCATTCTGATCTATTTACCGATTTAATACGTGTCATTTTATAGAATTTTCTACTGTAACATAACCTGTGCGTGGAAAACTCCGTCATATTGCACTCCAGTTTTGCGGTGCACCCACTTTCAATCATGAGCCAGGTCACTACTGGCCGCTCTCCTCTACAGTCATCGGTGGACCACAACAGGTATGGGCGAAACGGATGTCCATCGAAAGTATGACGTGAACGCTATAGAGGAGAATGTTGGTAGCTCATGTAGCGTAGATGGTCCATGCTTTGTTTGCTGAGCTGGGCAATTTGATTGCAATTGATGTAACCAAAGGAGCTTGGCACAACGCAATTGTTTGCGAAGCTCGTTCCGCTTCAAACATTATATATATGTGCAATAAAATAATTTGAGGCACCGCGCAATATGAACCCCACTGTGCATCTTCCTTATGGTCTCCACCCTCACTGTGCGCAAATTTTCAGGGAAAGGGCGGCATTCGAGAAGTTTTTGGACAACTTCTAACAGGCATGGTATGAAATCTATTCCGCAATATAAAACATAACGTCAGCAAATTCGGCTCATTCAGAAGGGACAATATAATTGCCGGAAAATGTAGTTGATCACGGTCCTCCCTCGTCGCCTACCTCGGCCAATTATCGTGACTACTAGGCCTATACCTGTGTGCGCCGCTGATTAAGACCTTGACTATGCACGACAGCTTGTTCCAATGACCAACGTCCCATCATGAACGTTAACATGTGCGCTGCCATTCTGTCACACTAGTGCCGAAAGTTATAAGGTCATTGTTGGCGAAGTATTCATTTGGTGCGCTCGTGCAATTCGACTCGCGCCTTTCGTGGTATCAAAGTTTAGGACGTCTGAGAAACTTCAATATAAAGCCATTTGCTGCGTGGCTGAATTGAACGCCGTCAGGTTCAACCAAGTACAAGTCACATCCTCGGAGTTTTGCCAAGACCGATGTTATACTATCTAACCAAGTAAGTAATGCGTAACCATCGACCTACCTAAAAGTGGCCGTCGGCTCCTGAAACGGTGTTTGCGGAAATCTTGGGGGCGGCAACTGCAAAGCAATGCCGCATCTCAGGTAAGAGTCCCGTGATTCAGTATGAAAATTCCCTTCTTAAATTTATGGCACTCCAGCGTCGGTTGACGGGCAACCGGTCAAAAAAGAAGCCTGTCTATTTTGTGATTCCGCTCCAGGTGGTAGAGCGAGAGCATCGTGTAGTCACTAGATCGGCGAAGATAGAACCTCGCCGAGCACCCTTTTTGGTGTGTGGCACCCGTCGTTGAAATCCATCACACTTACTAGCTACGACAAATTCCCTCGACTTCGCTCTGCCTGGAGGTACTTTCCGCAACTTTTTGGTACACAAGTGGCAAATGGCTGTTCATTCTGGAGCTTAAGCGGAAAGAGCGATAGAATTATTTTTTGTGTATCACTTGAAAATATGTTGATGCGCAATAAAGTAAAAAGCATGGAGAAGCCTAATTTTCCACAAAATCTTCTCCCGCATTTTTAGAGAAGCCACGCTGAGCCATGACAGCCAGTCAAACTAGAAATTCCGTGCCAAACGAAAACCTTGAACAATTTCACACAAAGTTTAACAAAATTGTGACTATCATTGAGAGATTTTAGGAAAGTATCATTGAATGCTATAGCTTCATGTAAAATTCCACTTGTTTACGCTATGGGCGCAGGAATATTTTGAGTGTGCGTCTACCACTCGACGCCAATGCATGAGGCGCATATTCGAATCCCCCGCAAGACGAAGACCTGCTAAAGTGTGGATCCACATGGCGAATCGACCCCGGACAACACACAGCGTCGGGAAAATTCCCGGCTGATTTTTCTTAATCCATAAAGCCCTGAAATTGCTTGGGATAACAGAGCACCTCTCATAAACGGAGATATCAGTGCCCCTCAGGGACATACTCCATGTGAAACTTTTAATTTCGCAGAGCCATATACCAAATGCGCCCGCGTGCGGGCTCTTCACCGCAGGCGCCACCGCTAGAGGACTGTAGTTGGCCCAGACTGAGGAGATCCTTACCCTTGATATTCATGTCTACGGGACTTGCACATCCCCATGGTCCATCAAAGACTTCCTCTGCTGCTTATTAATGCCCCCTACAGAAGGCCAGAGGGAGTGGACGGCGGAAACGGCCATTGAGCCATCCCACATCAGTCAGAATGTGCCGAAATGAGAACACCGCGAACAACTATAAGAAAAGCTGGGTTGAACGCTCCGTCAAGTGAGTTATGCATTTGTTATCCTAGAATTGGGTGAGTTAAGCGAACCAATTAGTGGTAGCATACTGTGACCCTACGGTGGAACCACCAGGATTTCCAAGCCAAAATCAACGCTGGATAACTGTGAAGTTCCTCCGTGGTCGGACCAAATTAAAAAGTCATCAGAAGCTTATTGCCTTTGAGAAGGAACAAAAGGCGACATTAGTGCCCCTGGCTAGCACAGGCTAACCCGTGGAAGGATGGACAACATCCTCGAGAAAAAGGGCTTTGCTGACCGGGCTCTCGGATCGACCGGTTGTCATGCCAACTAGACGCCGCTCAGTATTCGCAAAATGGAATAGAATTCTCGAAAGCTACAGCGTTTCAGGGTTGCCACCTCGTAGTGTAGAATGTCTGTGTATAATGAATTATTAAGCAAATTTTCTACATGAGTGATTTAAGTGAGCGAATCTTCAAGGTCGTCAAACACCACTGACTGTGCATACGTTGCCTAATGCAATAAGATATCGCCAATTGTGGGAAAAGGTGAACCACTTACAATAGTCGAAACTCGCACATAGTTTTCCAACCAAAATAATTCGTTGAACATTCTAGAAACTACATGGCCCTTGTGGATCAAAAATATGCGGAGGTTCCACCCCTGTAAATAATTTTTGCTCGATAATTGCTAGTACGAGTTAAAATCACAGTAGCCGCATTCAGTATTGCCGTAAAAATCGTACAAGTTTGTTGCTAAACAGCGTATGGTTCCATTATAACTTGCGAACTATGCCAGGACGACCATGACGTCGAGCAAAGCGGACAGCTGAACAAATCTAGCTGACACACACGACTAACATGCGGCTAGGGGTCCAAGATGCCTAATATGCCGGCCGGAGCGCGCCCATCCATCTCTTTCCAAGAAAAGTGCCAAAGTAGACGACATAAAGAGTCAAAATGTATTGGTCGTTTTGATGAGTACATACGTCCTGCCGGGAAGCGTATGGCCTCTTTCGTGTGGAGTGTTCATTAGGCTTTTGAAGTCCCGAAGTGAGAGGAAGATACACGGTAGGTTATCTAAATACTACTAAGAGGCAGGCGGCTGACAAACTGGAAGCAATACTTACCCTATAATAGGAGCACTTCAGCGGCTACAATGTCGTAGAGGCTTGTTTACACGACGCCATGTTCAGTGGCCAATTCACATGCCTGCTGACTATAACCCTTGAGAAGTACGAGACTTACATGAAATGCACGAGGTCTTATGGGTCACGTGAAATAAGTTTCGTCTCCTTCCTCCGGCTGTCCCTCTACGGCATTAGCCGTAGTAGTCAGACATTCACTCACGGCCGTCGAGTAGTTCCACGTTGGACCCGAAAATACGGACACACAGATTTCCGGGACAAACTGTGCTGGAATTCTGCGCTTCGGTCCACGTCAACATCAGAGGATGCCTTCTTTGCGAACCGGTTAGCAAGCACACCTTTGCGTTTTCTCGACGAGCCGAAGGCCAAGAGCCAAAAATAAGTTATTCTTCTGTAAACTCACCCTTAAGACATGCCTGAAGAGCATCACCGCACAGTGGGCAGAGTTTACCATCAAAACCGTCGACCTGATAGGATACGCAATCCGTTGCACACCAGCAGACACTGGTACTAGCCGGCCGGTCACTGAGAACACAAAATCCAAGTCTGTATCCCTAGACCCCAGACCGCCATCCGGGTTGGAGCGCAGTATCCTCGACCGCCGACGGCGGGCCCTCAGTTGCAGATGCTAAGTCTTGACGCAGCAGGTTTTGCACCTGGGCAACCAACTGCTCAATTATGGCTGTGGCCCTCCTGGGTCCCAGCCCCTGAAGCTTATCCACCACACGGTTTATTTGCTTACACAGGCCATCCAAATCTGTCGGCGGTGGTTTGGGAATAAGTGTATGGGGTACACCTTTTTCCGGTAGGTTGTAATCCAACAACCACCGTTGGTGGACAGGAAAGCAACCAAAGAAAAAATCTATGGAGAATAGTTCTCACTGCCTGGAACCGACTGACCTCTAAATACAGAGAACAAATGGATGCAAAGGAGCCACATCGCCTGGTAGAAGAGACATGTGTATTCTCCAGCATAGGTGTCAACCGTCTGGGAACACCTGGGTGTCTGCACCACGAACTACAAGTTAGTGAACGTAGGTTGACCTCACTTAGTTTGTTCCAACTCCATGATAATGCAGCCTTGGGGGTTGGGGCCATAAGTGCCTTAAAATGAGGGAACACGCATACGTAGTCATTCGATATTCTACGTTCAGAACGTAGCCGTCGCCCTCCAAGATTTCCCGTCGTTCGCAGCGATACGACGTATGCACCTCAAATTCCCTCATTAGCCACTCTGCGTGCCGGGACACCTTCTGTATGGCGTGCTCCGGTGTGTCGCAGTGGTGCACCCGGTTTATAAGGCGACCATTGGCATTCTCCAGACGGTTTTTGGTCACAACCAAAGTGAACCATCCCGGATTGTGAGTGTCCGGCCCATTTTTGGGTGATGTACAACCAGTGGCCGTAAGGTAATTGACGAATCGCGGGGCCATGCGGCACAATGTTCGCGGATCTTGCCGGTTTATGTGTGCCCGCACTGTGATAAAAGAAACCTACTGTACGACATTGTTCAAGCGGGCCATGCGGTGGAATATATGCCGGCTTTTCGCAGTGTGTCTTGACCAAAAATACATGGATGTCATATGATACATACGTGCTTCGTGATAGCGTTTCTAATATGAGACAAGCACAACATGACGTCGCAGCCGAAAACGACTCTTGCAGTCCACATTTGTGACGCCAACTTGTCCATGACAAAAGTCTTCACTTGATACTTCTCCCTCATCATTTCCGTGAATAAGCCGAACAGCTTACGCATAGGAGCAAACCGTTCGCTTTCCACGAGAACATATATCACCGGAGGCACGGTACCCATGCTATCTATGATCAGGAAATTATACAGCTTGTATCTACAGGCCAGATATTAGGTACTTTAAAAAATCTAACCAAAACGGTTTGTCGCGTGCGTTTCATCAACATTTTCTAAATCTGGAAATCGTCGAAACAGCTCTATCTGCTGCCATCTGAAGAAGCATATTTGGCAATGGTGACCCTACCATGACTGCAGCGCATGCACGCTTCCGGTCTCCCGAAGTTTTGCCAGGCACGAAGGCATATCGTCTGCCACAATAAAACTTATGTATGTGGTACCTGCTCAAAAGAGCTGTTTGGCACTTCCTGCGGTGGTTGTATATGTCCTGAGTGGTAAGGATCTTGCCGAATCCATCAGCCACAAACTGCCACACTTCACACGACGGCGTTCCGTTCTTCAGCAAAGGCCTGCGGGTGCCCAACTCTTCTTCGGTTAGCCGCCTGTTTACTGGAAGCCGATCGTACAAAAACTTAGAAACCTTATGGTTGTGTTCAAGATAATAAGAGGTGACCGCGAAATGGTTTCCCTGCCTCCTTCACCAAAATCGCAAATGAAGCTCGCGAATAACCGCTGTAAGCGCGAGTGAAATGGAAAGAGAAAATCGGAGAATGCGACCACGCCTGTATTGTATGTAATTTTGTGCAAATGCGCGTTTTTGTGGTTTTGCGTATTCAAACAAAAAACGGTTATGGAATTGATGAAATACGTAACGTTATAATGAAAGCAAAAGAAAGGTACAAAACACTACACTACTCCCCCACTAGAGCGTTTGCCATGAAAAGGGAAACGCTCGAATAATGAAAGTAATGAATCAAAATTTGCCCACATCACGTTTCGTAATCAGTTAAGTGCTGAGGGAAACGGACACGTCATCCAGAACGACTAGTGGAAGGAGTTAGGCTGGCGGTAGGGGTATCTGGAGTAGGCGCGGGTGCTGGTGGGATAGCAGGATTGCTGAATTTGGTCGTGGGTGCTTCGATGAAGGCAGGCTTCAGACGATCAATGGAGAATGTATCATGCTTTCCGGTTCTCTCTA
>SJOL01010838.1:811792-853713 GCA_004794785.1 Opisthorchis felineus
TTCTACTGCAGGGGACAGTATGACCCCATCTCCAGCACTTATTAGAAGAGAACACTCGTTCTTCACTCGAGGTTAGGTCCTCATACACCTTCGGATGAGGTGCCACGTTCATCCGTCCCTACATGGTGTTCGTTTTTTGTTTCTTATACTCCCTATCCTTATGTCTTTGTTTCATCCAAGGTGAAGCTCCTATGCTGGCTTCATATGTTGTCATCTAATTTTCCCCCTTATCTCCTTCTGGGGCACAACTTGATTCCGATGACGCCTTAGTGGAAGCGCATCTGATAATTCGCTCTCCTTCAGACCCTCACGAGTCAGCAAGAAGCATGCTGATCCTTTGAAGGACTACCGTAGCTTAGTGGTATCAGTCTAAGCTAGCTCAACTACTCTCTACAGTAAATCAACACTGTGCTGGTGATGAGTACCTGGATGGAGTATGACAACTCCTAAATGTAGCTATGCTAGTGTCGTTTAGAGCTTTGGTAGACAATGAAAGCCCAGGAGATGGAGAAGTATTTTTTTACCGATTGACTGACCAAGGGAAAGCAACTGTCAGTAAAAGTGAAAGACTGTTTGCTAATTCATTCACAAGAACGCCGATTGAGAAGATGGGCGGAGCAGTTCGAAGAACAGCTTAGCTAGCCTCCTGCAACATGGCCTTTGGAGACAATGCATGCGGTGAATGGAATGTGAACCTTAGTCACCCATCAGAAGAATAAATGAAGCATGAAATATCCCTGCTGAAACGTGGGCCGGAGGGTCTGTATTCATTCCTTTTTTAAAAAGGCGGGGAATCCATGTTATCCATATTGTTTTATATGGAGCGAAGAGAAGACACCTTCAGAATTGCGCACATTGACGCTCATTCCTATCTTCAAAAAGAACACGCGAACAGTGTATGAAAACGATCGTGACATTATCCTGGTATCTACAGCATCGAAGACGCTCTCTAATCTCATCCTTCAAAGCTTGACTAGACACACATCATCAGAGACGGGAGCACCAGTGTTGAAAGTGGTGAAACTGAGTTAGAGATAGCTCAGTGATTAAGGCGCGAGCTTTACTTACCGGAAGGTCCATGGTTCGATCCCCACCGCGGTGTCTTGATTGCTCCTGTCTAGGCTTGGGCAACCTGGATGCACCTCAGGCTTCATGCAGCCTTCGGGTGGCAGCTAGGCACCAAAAGGGTGTTACATTTGAAGGATTGTTGTCGTTTTTGAGTAAAACTGACTGCTGCTGGTGGTGTCGATACTCGCGAAAATGTATAGGTAACTCTCGGCTAAACCACCACTTTTTTCTGTCTCGTTTAGTTGACTGGACCCCGACTGCACACTCTATTCGTCTCCTGATTCTTCACAATGACAGCCGCCGTAGATGATGGGGCAGTTAATCGGGAAAAAACTTGTCCGCTCCTCCTTAGAATGTTTTACAGCTCCGTGAAACACAACAATGCCTTGGAATACTCACGTGGCCGCACCCCGAACAATGAACTTCAAGTTTATACCTGGTAAGTTTACGCGCGCCTCACGTGTCCTTCAATGTTTTCCGCTTCTTTCTGTGGTAATCGAGACCACCAATTTTCACTCGTTTTCTACAAGTTACCCAAGATACCTGCCCTCAAGGTAACCGTATTCTAACCCATCAGCTGACTAGCCCTTAGTCCTTCCGGCAAAGAGACAATCGTCCAATTGTCAGTTCACCCGTACAAGGTATGGGGGTTCAGACAGAAACACCCGTAGTGTCGGGTTGTTCGGACCTTAACTCCTTGGTTAGTGATTCGCATGCAAGCTACCCTGAGTGACGAAGACACTACCGAATGGAATGGAATTCATTCAACTTCTTGGTCTCAGCTAGGACTCATTCTTCATGGACTACGACTTTATTGTTAGGGCCAAGCTTAGTGTCTGAGCGATCCATTAGCCATTCTATTTTCGTCTTTCCTGTTTCTCTGACCCGCTTGATTTTCGTAGCCATGAGTTGTCAGAAGTCTGATAATTTCACCTAACTTGACTCACCTGTAGGTTACTGATCTGGTCGAGATGGCTCAGTGGTTAGAGCGCGAATTTACTGACCTGAAGGTCCGTGGTTCGAACCCATCCCCGGCATCTCGACTGCTCCTGCCTATGCTTGGGCAACCTGGCCCTACCTCAGCCCTTTTGCTTCCTTTGGGTGGCACGGCAGCTAGGCACCGAAAGGGTGGTACAGCTGAGCGATCATTATTATTTATTAATCTCCCTATCGTAAGCAAGTCCTTCTCCAATTCCTCTGATCGGTGAAATGCTGATCCGCTCCTCTCACTGTTTGACCCGTTGTTTTATGAGACATTTACAATCACAAGGCACAGGTTTTCTGTCATTGTCAGCTGACGCACCGTCCCACAGCGATGTTGCGGGATTTAGGTAGCCCAGGTGCATTGCTGGTTTGCAATCCAGCTGCCAAGCTCGGCGAACCGACCAACAAGCAAGCACGGTCCGATCTACAGCTGAGTTGTTCCATTCGATAGCGAAGTAACCAGGACGGGACGAAACGATCGCCATTAACGGTGCCAAAGTACTGTCCAGCTCAAAATCTCAGGGGCGATGATCAAGTAAACACCAGCAATCGGAGCAAGCAATGACCAATCAGAAAAGGACGCTGAACTTATGGGTGAGATATACGATAGGAGGGAGCAGAATAGGGGTTGTTATGTGGATGGGATTCGTGCCATTTTGTAAATCTACTAACTTGTATTGCTGCTCCTTCTGTGCTGCTTTCTGGTCGTAATACAATCCTATTGCACTTGGCACACCCAAATCTATTCCAGCGTCCAACTGAAAAGTTTCAAATCTCATACTACCAACAAACTGTAAGTAGCTCAGAAGGATGTCTAATTCACGCGACGGGTTGAGCTTCCACCCGAGAAGTCGTCGCTCGCGGAGCCAGACTACACCCGACCATGTAGTGTGGATTCCATTGTTGAAGAATGAGTGACTCTATATATTGCTGAAGTTCAAGTTACTCTCACTGCTGATCAGCCGCTCGTGGCCGGACGGTTTACTCTTCAACTACCACCCTTGAGTTTCGTGAGATGCGTACTGCCGATAATACCCAAAAACGGTGAAATAACTGTACAATGCTCCTCAGTTTTTTGACATATATTGAACTCACTTACTGGATAAAAGCTCCATTGGAAAATTCTCAAGTCTCCTCATACTCTCAACTGACTGATTCTAAGTCTGGTATGATGCGCTATGGTTGTCTATTGCCTTCCGATAATCTCTATGCTGGGTATGAAAACAGTTCCCTTTTCTAGGAATTCATTTTATTCAACCGGATGGTACTGAGTGCCTTTTTTGGCTCTGTAAACCAACCTCTTGGGGCAAGTGCCGTTAGTCCGAAAAGTCTCCTTCCTTTTTTTGAGAAAATCACTGTTGCACGCAGCCCCAACGACGCACTGTGGGGGCACTTCAACAACTCGAAGAACAAGACATGATTTGATGACAAACGTCTTCAGTGCATGTGTTAAAACGCGTTGTTTTTGTGCGCTTATAACGGCATGATTTTTGTTTTGTTGCACTCGCAGGCCCATCGTTCGTGTTGCCGTCCGTACAGTGGACGGGACCGTCGAGCAGTGGTTAGGTTTATCAAGCCTGCAAGTAACTGTCATACACCCCGAAAACCACTCGCCGTCTCTCGGATGATCTTCAACAATCCTTTCCACGATGGCCTTCATGTGGTCAGCTCATCTCGTTTATGGGCCCGTGAGAATGTTCGTGAACTGTCGCGTTCCAAATGACGAATTGGGGGTGTTTGCCACCAGTGTCAGATAGGCACGGATTTTCAGATTTTTGAATGGACGCAGTAGTGACTTTTCTTACAGGAAATTCCAGACTGATCTTAGAAAGTACCCTGAATACTGAGTGTTTCATTTGCAGGCGCTCCCTTGCTGGGGGGCTTGGCTTTCTATCGGCGAACATAAGTACACTGGTCCGCTTGATATCCTCTTTTTTGATGCGCGCCTTACAGTTCTATGCTTGTCCTCATCACCATCCTATCAAATGCAGGTTGGACGCCACATTACGCGAATTAGCTTCCCTGGTAAAACAGGTCAATCCGGAATCGCGCAAGCGTGGCACTACCTTCGATTTTGCTCTCGTCACTCCGGACGGTCGTTCTCCCGTCTATCGAATGCGCGAAATCGGTGTGGTGTGTGCCGGGTCTCCATCGGACACTGATCGCATCATGCTACGGGTTAGTCTCCTATTTTTTGAAGCAATCGGGCATCACTGCCAATTCTTTCTCTGGCCTATCCCGCTTGTCCGTTGCCCTGTAACAATGCACAATGTCCATAATTGTCAGAAGTGCTCGAGATGGCTCAGTGGTCAAGGCGCAAACCTACTGACCGGAAGGTCCGTGGTTCGAACCCGAACTCCGCATCCGCACGCTTCCTTCGGGTGGCGTGGCAGCTAGGCACCGTAAGGATGCTACAGCTGAACGATCTGCATCTCGACTTCCCCTGTCTAGGCTTGGGCAACCTGGCAGTATCTCGGTCCTCGTGCTTCCTTCGGGTGGCATGGCAGCTAGGCACTGAAAGTGTGCTACAGCTGAGCTATTATTTATATTATATGTATATATATTATATAATATATATCATATATTTTATGTTATATGTATATATATGTTATATTATTATCAGCAAATGCCTCCAAGTGATGACTTACTTCCTCCAGTTTTCATATCCTCTTCTCAACCGGTTGTATGGAGAACATCACTCTCCCACTGTTCTACATACTGCACACAAATCCGCTAGGGCATCACGCCCCAAGTTCTCTCCTGAATGAGTTCAAACGCATGTATGCAACCCATCTAAGGTGTCCACATGCAGAATATTGAGTAACCGAACGTGTGCTCTATTCCTGTTTTCTTTCACAAGTACATACCGACCATTTGGTCAGCAGTCACAACCGACCTGCTTAATTCTTGCGCTAACTCAATCCATCTTCCAGTGATGAATGCTTGTATGATGGCTCGTCTTGATTGTGAAATCTTTCCAGCTATTGTTTTCTCAGCATACCATAATTGTTTGTTATCATATATATTATACTATACATCAGTTATATACTACACATTATTCACGACGTGTTATGTATGATATGGCATGATTATAAGTAATAATCGCTCAGCTGTAATACCTTTTTGGTGCCTAGCTGCCATGCCACTCGAAGGAAGCGTAAGGGCTAGGATACTGTCAGGTTGCCCAAACCTAGACAGGAGCAATTAAGATGCAGCGATCAGGTTCGAGCCACTGAGGCACTCCGAGCTCACGATATGACATGTGGTGTCATGTTATATTACATCATACCATGGCTATATTATTCCACACCTGATGTTACGATCCAGGAGATTTCGTCAACTACATAAGTGGTTCAGTATGATTTTCAAGCCAATTTAGGAGCGACTTTACGCACCTTTGGGATGGATCTTCAGCGGTGCAAAAGTTAGTAGAACCGCACAATTTTTTAATATATTATCCAATTGCGACACAGGCTTGACACACGTCGATTTTCGGGATAGGCACAATGGGATTCCCGGTTTTCCAAAATCTAGACAATACACGAGAATCTAGCGTGCTCGAACCTGCATGTGAAGGTTTGAGCTCGGATCGGATGGGGGAGTACGACGTCGTCCAAAACCCTCGTGCGCATTGGTGTTGCAAGCATCAGGGAAATTCCAGTGCATTTAGCTGAACCCCTGAGACATCTCGTCACAGTCAGTAATAGGGGCACATGCACTTCACTTCTTTCCTTCTATCTGGCGGGTTCGGGTCCCCGACCTTCCGGATGGTACTTTGTACATTTAATAGGGCGCAAGCAGCGTGATTAACTCGCACTTGGGATATAGCGCCGCTCATCTTAGTCAAAGGTTAAAGTTCTGTTCTTGGCGAATAACACAGACGGCTGTTTTGTGAGTAGTTGAACAAATGAATTAAACTACACGTTCTACCCTAGGGTTTCATCATCAGTGTTCCAGTACACTATGACAAAGTACTGCAGGATGCAGAGTTACTCAATGAGGCCCCGGTCAGATTCTCTTGTCCCTATTCCGAAATCCCCATAAAGATGTACTGTCCCGCAACATCATGTCCGGGATTCGTACATGCAACAAAATTTATTGCAACCAAGCTGGTATAATGAACTGGTTCTGGGGAATTCGGGGCCCCAATCTGTTTCCAAAGGGTTATGTTTTAAAGTGAAGATGTGGTCGGATCCAGAAAACACGGATGTTTTCGTCTGTATTTAGACCCATCACTGTGAGTGTAGATGGATCGGCGACATGAGCCTTTGTTTAACAACTTTAGACCTCTAACTCTGGGCAACGTGTACACCGAACATGTGTCGAATCCCTTTTTTCGCTAGCCTTATGCTTCAATAAGGGCGAAGGTGCCCGTGTCGCTGAGGTTTTTTGGATCCGACCCTACTTTAAACACCCGGTAAAATTCTAAGTTTATGGCTTGATAACTGACCACACCGCCCGCGAGGAAGTTTTCCTATGTTCACCACTGGTCAGAAATACGATTGTCTGAGTTGGGCAACAGCTGGCCGGGTTGAAAAATCACCCAAGTACACCTAAACTTTGGAACCGAAACAGTGCTCGTTACCTGTCTATTTACGAGCAGTCGACTTTCCCCATTTCCGTTTTCAAGTCAGTCTTTGCATGTTTCTGATTGGGACTCTTTTAATCGCTGTGTTGTTATATTGTTTCCAAGTGGAAGTGCATCATTTTAAATCAAAGCTTTGATTGAAATATCAAAAAAACAGGTAGGTGGACGAACTTTTTGCGGTCCATACTCTCCTTGGCTCGTCTTGGTTTAAGGCTGTCAGCCCACAATCGCTCGTCGACGATAGACAGTCATCGGCAGTCAGTTCACTCGGCTTTTGAATGTAAGCGGACATCAGCAACACAAACTACCAGAGTCTCTGAGCTAAACTGGTTATCGGAAACGATAGAGTTTCGCAAGACCTGGCGCTACTTCACGATTGGTCGAACGGGACCCCCTGGTCGTGAAAACTTCACTGCCATGCATTTTTTATGGTGATGGGGATTTTCGGACTTGAATTTTAATCCCATTTACAATCAGGGGAGAATAACATGCTAAAGGATACCTCAAAGAGGACTTCTATCTGAACCACCGTTGCGGCAACTTAAATCCCTATTGTCAACACTCAACCTTCTATTGGACAAATCGATTTTAATTCATACTACTTACTAATTTTAGGTAGCTTATACGCATTTGCCTAAATCAGCAATATATCATCTCTGATGCATCCCAATACTATCTTTATCTTGCTGTTTTAGGACTGTCAGTTCACCATCGGCGATATGATTGACGTCGCTATTACTCCCGCTCCAGCACCTACAGTGGAACAACCTCCATATTATTCGGCTGCCGCAAACCCCGTCGATGTCGGTGGCCGTGTACCACGTCGAAACTCACCATACGCTCGTGGACGTCGTGATGGCTTCTCTCGCCCGATGGATAGAGGAGGGCGGTTTGAGAGGTCTGGTTTGGACGACACTCGTAGAACTGTTATCGACACCACTGCACGAGAACGGCGAGATGACTACCGCCCTGGAGGCAGTAGACGTCGTGAGCGATCGGACAGTGATAGGCGTCCGCACGAAACATCGACAAATCGGACGAATCGTCGAGTTGTCCCATACTGAGCTACCGAGCATACCACAACGCTTTGTACTATATTGCTTGTCTACAGCGTTATAATGATGGTTGTTTTTATTAAATCTTTGCATGAGAAAATGTTCGTCTTCCTTTATCGGCTCGTGTATACCCACGAAGATGAATTTTGATTGGTTGGTGGGACTGTTCGGAAACTGGAACTACTCAGATGACTTGTTTCGTTTGAGGATGGAAAGCCCAATGCCTTTTGAAATTGTTCACGTTGTCTCCTGATTTAAAGTAATCTATGTTTTGCTTTTCTCTGTGGTTAAGCTGTAGCACTCTTTCGGTGCGCAGCTGCCATCCCACCCGGAGGAAGCGTGACCGCCGAGATAATACCGCGTCGCCCAAGCCTGGACAGGAACAGTCGGGTTGCAGAGGTTGGGTTCGTACCACGAACCTGGGGGTTGGGTTCAAACCGTGGACTTTCCGGTCAGTAAGTTCGCTCCTTAACCAGTGAAGCATCTCGAACCCTCGTCTTTCTTTGCTTAGAGCCAGAGTCGTATCGGTGGCGACAGATGATCACTAACAAAAACATGGATTCCCTGTTGCTCAATTTTAGTTTAGTTGACGTTCGTAGCTTAATTTTCAGTTGGCTGTCATTCGTACCATCCCTCACTCTTTTCGCACACTGATTCAACTGTCTGAACTTTACTGTCAGCTTGTTAAATTACGATTACTACTACGAATCACATATCACCACATTACCTTGGGGACAGTGTTAGGAAGGTCCGATTCCTGAAGATAACTCCAGAATGTCCGGAACCTACTGAGTCCCTAAAACCCCACCAAAATCTCACTAGGGAAGCCGGCAAGCATCCAGGCCAGTCAACCACTCAATCAATTCAGAAAAGGCCAATGAGTGTTCAGGCACGTCATAGAAGCACGATCGACTACGATAAGCGTTCAGGCATTTATTATAGAAGCACGATCGATGTTGATAGGTGTTCCCTAAAAGCTGATCAGACAGCCTGCATCAATGTCAAAAAGTGCCTTTTAAACAGCGCTAACCTTGTTTGTAATGAAGCTGTTGTGTTCTTTGTCGACGAGTCATTTTTCCGGCACCAAGGCACTGGAGCCAGGACAGCAGTCAGATATAACAGACAGACTTTCGCACGTGCACCCATCGTTTTTCTGTGCGATGTTATTTATGTTTTCGGATAGCGTGACAAACGCGACATACGTACTGTCCGTTTGGATGTGGTCCCTTTTCTGTACTCTAATCACAAGGTTTGTCGGTTCACTGTTAAAGACGTACAATTGGTGCGGTGAATTCCTCCCAAAAGAACCCAACTTGAAAATGTCCCAACGCAGAAGAGAAGGGGTGGTTTTCATCTGTGAATAGTGTTTATTCATCCACATAGCTCAATGAGCTTCTGCGCACCTACTTCCGATTTCATCTACTGCGGATGTGATGACAGTGCTCACACAGAACATGACTTTACTTCTTCCGTAGGCGACCATCCAAAGCCTGGCACCACTGGGCTGAAACAAAATGAGAACATCTCGAATGGTTAGGTTAGTGTTTACTGGTAAATAGGTTGCGACTGGAAACCAGTCAAATACAGGTAAATCCGATTATAGCAGACTGAACATACAGATGGTTACATGGCTCACCCTAGGCCTGTTCGGGATGCCGTAGAAATTGACGGTCTGATGGGACCGTTGCTCCATGTACCCATAAATGTGACGCTCCACAAAGTTTTCACCATTCTCGTATGTCCATCTCCACCCCACAATGTAGTAGAAATTGATGACCGGTAGCCCTGAAAAAAGGAGTGGACGGCAGAAGCAGTAGGTTGGTTTTCGTTGGGAATTTCGGTGCATTTGCACACGAATTTGATGTTGACGACTGAACCTCCCTTTTATGATGGTCCGCTTCAACTGAATGTGCTGCACCAAACGGGATATTCAGCTGGATTCAGTTGAGTTTCCTGTCATAACCAAATTCGTGTGCAGGTGAGAGTATTTGTCGAAATCCGTCCATTTAGGGTTCAAGTGGGAGGGCGAAATCGGTCGTGGGGCTGTCCAAGTATATTCAGCAACCTTATGAGTAGTGTGTTACGTCTAGACTGGTGCACTTGTTTTTACCTAGATCGAAAGTCGCGGGACGAATGAATTGCTTTGATTCTATTGTCTATCGTTGCGAGTTGCCATACTCAAAGATAGTAATGAATTGTTCACGTCTTGATGGTGTTCTGTTGTATATTTCTCTACCAAACCAGCTGAAAAAAGGAATTCGTCCTTATAAACGGACAGAGCAGTAGCTCTTGGACTTCCCGAACACCTGTCCAGAAGTAAACCACTCTCCAAATGTATGTTTACAGCTCCATCGTCCCCGACGCACACACGGTTTCAAGGATAATTTTGTGGAAAGAGGCCGGGCACTTAGCCGAAATCAACAAAGGAAGTTGTAAACTTACGAAGCAGAATGTGAGTTGTGTAATTGATCGGTTGTCCAGGGATGATGGGACACGGCATGCGTCTACAATTGTTCAACGTCACATCCAAAACCGTCGCCACTTCGTTGGTTGTTCGCGCTGTGGACGGTGGAGAGTGGAAGATGAAGCTGAGTCAATAATGGGTTCCACGGACCACACTGCGGTCCCATCATCGGAATCTGAGACTTACATGCTCTCACGAAAGGGTGTGTACGGGGCACAAACTAAGCAAACAGGCCAGCTTTGGTCTTGGTCTGAGGTTGATTACTTCAACTTATTTATTCAGTTGGTAAGCGTGAACGTCCTAGCCGATCCGTAATCATCGATGGAACCTTTAAGAGCCACCAGTCACTAAGATGAGCGATATATATATATATATATATATATATATATATATATATATATACCTGTCCCGTACGGAACAGAGAGAAAGCTTGCAGATCAGTCTCCGGATGATACCAGATCTTGACTGCGTTGATGTGCTGTGTTGCAATAAATTGCACGAAAGCGAATCACCCGATGGCCAGTCTGATCAAGTTCATGCCCACTTAGCCCCTTAGCCTCCGAATCACCGCACCTGGGGTTCACGCACACCGTACCTATGACAGCATTTTGGAAACCTCCAAAGATACTGAGGGTCCGAACCCATCAGTAACTGCCGACACAGCCACCGTATGGAACTCCAACACAGAAGCAAGATAAGTGTAACAAACTGACAACTACTGTCCGTATGCTGAACTGATAAAATTGCATATGCATTCATCTTGTGAGTCAAAAATGTTCCGTTTTGCATGTGGCAAACACATCGGAGACTCGAAATTCCTACAGATCTGTGAGCGCGACCTACTGGTTTTACGACTGTCAGCACTTTTCATCTCGGTCAACCGGCAGTTTGTCTCGAGGTTGCTGTTTTGTTGTTGTTGTTGTGTTCTAAAGTCGTTGTAAGTCGCTCGGTCCAATACCCCCCAGTTTCATCGTCATCAGTCTGTGTGGCATCTATGACATACTTCACCGAATAGTGCGATGCGCACAGTTCTATCGATAAATCCGTCAGTTTCATACTTTAGTTATGACCTCAACCAAACAATGAACTAGTATATCCAAAAAATGTTTCCGACTATGTAATAACAGAACAGTAGAAAAGTTGTTCCTGTGAATAACTTGTCCTCAGTGTTGAGGTCTGCATGTATTGGGCTGGTTGTGGCAGGAACAGTCAATGGGACTTACGACATTCATGATACAGCATCTCAGGCATAGTTCGGGTAACAAAAACCGCCGATAGGATTGTGCAAAGAGCAGCCGCAACATACCGTCGCATTGTGTGTCTGGTTCACTTATTGTTCCGTTGCACACCGGGATTCCGACTTAAATAAGCTTGCTTGCCTACAACAACTACCATAGGGACTCATCAGACCACCTTCTCTTCCGATCGGGCCACAATGAGCAAGTTGTCTCTGGAATGTTTTGGTCGTGTAGTGTGGAAAATCTGTTTTGGATAAAACTGAGAGTAGGCGATAACATCAGACCGCCCAAATGGCGTGCTCAGTCCATGCTAGTGTCGGGTCTAAGCACAACGGGCAGCTATTTTTTTCGACATTGACTCGCCAAAGAAGACTGATGGGACTTATTGGCATGCTTGGTTGGCAAGGCGGTAGAGATAGAATGCTCCGAGGGCCAAAAATAAGGGCGCTGATTTGTGGAATGCAAGAGTTCGCCAAAAACGGCATCTAGAACGATACAAACTCAGAAGTATGCAGCCTACATCACTCGGTTTGGGTAAGGCCTGTCCAAACGGATGTACCATTCGGAAGAGACCTGAATGCTAAACTAACTACCAGAAGGCTAAGAGACTTTACTAATTTTACTAAAATGTCCAATGATCTGTTGGAGTATCACTTCTAGCCCAAATGATCATGATCCATTTGAAATACAAACTATGAAATTTTACTTTCACCTTCTGTGTGCACTCATCTCTGTGCTGTTACCGGGCGTTTTATGTTGGTCACATGCCAAGACATTGGTCATGTTGGTCACATGACAAGACGTTTATCTCAAAGGGAATACGATATAATTATTCGATATCTGTTATAGATTGTTGGAAGAAATATGGCTCAAATGCATTCACATCACATCCGACAGAACCCGATCATGTCATAGACAAAGTTCTCACCGTCCTTAACCAACCTAAATAAAAAATAATCTTTCAGCTATAACACCCTTTCGGTGCCTAGCTGCCATGCCACCAGAAGGAGACACGAGGGCTGGGATACTGCCAGGCTGCCCAAGCGTAGACAGGGGAAGTCGAGAGACAGAGGTCGGATTCGAACCACGGACCTTCCGGTCAGTAAATTCGCGCGCTCCAACCACTGAGCCATCTCGCCCCTTAACCAACCTAAACTGGGACGATTCAGTTTATGGTCGATTGCAGAGACAATCCGAATTCAACTGCAGGGCCGGCAACTCTGCTTTCAAAAGGACTTTAAGCAACCTCTAAATGTGCGCGCAACTTGTGTCGAGTCTCACATAAATATGTCATATTTTGACCGAAAGGACTGATCACATTGGCTAAGATTTGTTCAACAGTTTGAACCTTGTCGCGATGTTCAAATTGCACAATTTACGCTGAACCCTGTGTTTTAATCGATCAGTTTGTGCTTTCTAAACATTTCAACAAAATTGTGAGGGTCGTGCGTAAACACCTCAACGCCATATTTGACTGTGAAAGAGAAGACTTGTAGCATAAAAATTCATTCTGTTTATTCACTTGTATGCTCTGTTATGTCCATTGTAGAAAGGCAGTATCACACGTCGGACGATACAACCCTCAGCTTCCCTAGACCGTGTTCTCAACGCGTACACCCACGCTTTTGTGTGACTAAAAGACAGCCACAAATACTGCCGCTTAAAAAGACTGATAAAAGCTGTTTCTCTTCAGGTGAGGACCATATTGATGCGTAGGGCCTAACTAATACTTTGACATATCAGCTGAACGCACGTAGAAGCAGTCAGTTTGTTCCTGAGACTATTTCCCGTAAAAAAAACTGTCACAATCCATTAGGAATACCAATTTTTCAACTGCACTGCCCAGACTGAGGGTCTTAATTTCCGATTTCCTCATCGGTTGCTTCAGTGATGGAACAACTTTTCTGGTAATTACTACCCTTTAGGTTGTGTGAGGAGATTTGGGAATTTGAATGAAGATTTCTTCCTTTAAGTGAAATCAAACTACTCGGAAAAGCCAAGAAGCACTGTGCAGCTTTTTCACCCTCACTGGAAATCATCAGCAGTGCGCATCTGACGAGATTCCAGAAAGTTTGCAAATGGAACTCGCGGCCTCGCGGTTAGTAGTTTGAAAACTAAACAGTCGGGCCACGAGCAGCTGATTAGCAGTGTGTGTGTGTGTGTGTATGTGTGTGTGTGACATGAACTCGCTCTTAGACAGGATATAGCACTGCTCATTCGTCAGTCACGTGATAAAATTCACCCAATAATTGAAGCTTCCATATGATGAGTCATTGATCAACACATGACCACATGGTGCGATTTCCGTGATTAAGCGATGAGTGGTGCTTTGTCCTAAGTGCGAGTTAATCACACTGCTGATCAGCCAGTCGTGTTCAAACTACTAACCGACAAGTAGTGGTTTCGAAACTTTGTGGAACTTCATGAGACGCGCACTCCTGATGGTTCCAAGCAAGACTGAAGCAGCTTCTTGGCTTTTCAGCGTAGGTGGATTTACAGGACGAAGTCCCCCATTAAAGTTACTACCCTCAAAGGTTAAGATCGATAAGTCCAGCGCCATCTAGGTGTGCGTGCACTATCCATAACCGCCTGGAATCGAAGCCATTTAACGTAGACGACTGGGTCAGCTGTACATCCACTTGCAGCGATCAGTGAAACGAAAAGCACGGAGTACACGCACAGAGTATAGCTCGTTTGGTCTCGTCCTTGTTCATCAAATATTCACTGACAATATGCCGAAACCATGTTGAAGAATGCTGAGAGTGATTACTATTTATCAACTTTCGAGCGCCACAATTTTACGTCACAGTGTAAAACATTACCTGAGTCCTATCGATCTGGACTCCAAATCTCCTGCAGACTCACCAGTGGAGCAAAAGGCGAACGACATTTACTAAAAAAACGTTCTTTCGCTGAATCCAAAACCACGTTTCTCATTAGGATCTTATGGGCACGTCAAAGATAATCTCATCCGGAATCACACATATCTTTCAGTGCGTGTGAGGTTTTCGCATTACTTAGCTTTACTAATACCCCGCTGAGTATAGATCCAGAAAAATCTGCTATCCTATTTGTTGTCTCATCTTAAGGATATTGAATGGCGAATCTCATCAGATCTGCATAAAAAAATCGTTCAGCTGTAGTACCCATTCGGCACCTAACTGCCATGCCACCAGAAGGAAGAACGAGGGCTGGGATACTGCCAGGTCACCCAAGCGTAGACAGGGGAAGTCGAGAGACAGAGGTCGGATTCGAACCACGGACCTTCCTGTCGGTAAATTCGCACTCTAACCACTGAGCCATCTCGCATACACTGAACGCACCACTTGAAAGGTCACCCTATTTTTATGAGCATTACAACTTTTGTGATCAGAGAGTATTTAACGTCAGTGCTCAGGTTATTCCACCCGCTTGGCCTATGATTTCTCGCAACTTACCTCTGGAGGTACAAATCCACTGACAGTTGCCTAGTTGAAATTGACGCCTGATTTGGAAGTAGTCCGAACAAAGTCCTCATTTCTGAGAACAAGGGTTCATTTCAGGAGATTCATCGATTCGCGATTTTTAAGCTTTCAGTGAATCCGAGGGACTCTTTGTGGATATGGGTTATCTGAGGCACTCTCTTAATCCGCCTCATCTTCCTAACCGCGGTTTTACATGAATGACTCCAGTGCATGCATTTCAACCGACCACTCCTGGAGAAAAACCTCTTTTGAAGATTGGTCATTTGCTGACTAAACTCGCAACTTCACATCCACAACTTCTAACAGCTTTGTTATTTGTGAAGTTCTCAAAACATCATTTTACTGATTCTTCTTGAAGGAAAGTTCACTGAAAGCTCTTCGACAGCTCATGACTTCCGCACTTCCACTTCGGGTTCAGCAGGTAGGCGTAGTCCCCGAATTTCTGTCAACCTTGTATTCTACTTGGACCCAAAGGTAGGTACGTATTCATTCACTGCGCGAAATTCAGCAACCTTATGAGTAGTGTGTTACCTACATGCAATGCATTGCGATATCTCGAATATCGTACCAAATGAAACATGAGATGACCTGGTCCAGCACAGTCAATATAAGCGAACTTTCATAAGCGAGATATTTACTTGAGTCACCTGTAAAAAACAAATTGGTGTGCACTTGGGCGTATTTGGCGAATGTTTTACTAACCTTTATTTGTAAAATATTGTTTCGCAAAGACTCCTTTCTTGTCTCAGTCGAATGATTTGTCTTTGGAAGACTTGGCTATCCACATCCTCAAAAAGTACCAAACCAGGAACAGTGTTCAGTATGTGTAAATTAAAAAGGCAGTTGAGCACGTCCCGATTACGATGTTTTTCACCATTTTATAGACGTAATACACTACCCATAACGTTGCTGGAAAACTCTTTGACAGCCCATGACCGGTTTCGCCCTTCTTAGGGCTGACTCATCAGGTAGGCGCAGTCCCCGAGTTTCCATCAACTTTCTGTTCTACCTGAACCCAAACTGCACGAAATTCGACTCATAAACTCATGCGCATACCAAATTAGTCTTGACGGGTGACTTACCTCGAATCCAGCTGAATCTCTCGTTTATGAACATCCAGGTGAGTTTCCCATCAAAACCAAACTCGTAGGCAAATTAGTGTATAAACTGAAAACTAACCATTGTTCAGTCTCACCCTACCAGTGCCTGTCATGCTTTGCCACGGTTTACTATGACGCAAATACACTGGAGAACCCGAGGTTAAGTTTCCCTGTTATCCGCCTTGTTCTGGTTACGTAGAAGAGACATTTCTGAAGATCTGGCGATTGAGTTTTTTTATCAGTCGGCTATCCGCTCAACACACCTCCCTTTCCATGGCCAACCCTTTCATTCTTGCCGCTTTCGCTGTACTGTACTGTACCGTACACCCTCGGGCTTTTTTAGCAGTTTACGGTTGACTTTGATGTCGTACTAAAATGCCCTCCCCTAACTTCCTCATTGAAGCCTTGATAAACCGACATATCAAAGCTTGCGCAAGCCTTCGCGACGCAATCCTATGCGCAGTCCCTTCTAACCTCTACATAACAAACGTTCCCCAACTGACAATGGCGTATTTCCGTACACCTGAACCTCTGTTGTGAAAGCTACATAGTCCCATTATTTGGCTTGACGCAAGACTTCACACTTTCTGATTCTTGATTAGGTGGCTGTTGATCTGTTCACCGAACTTGGCAATTGACTTGCAAACGTTTCGTCACCATTCGAGGAGACATCATCAATGAGCAGTTGGGTGGGTCCTTCCTCTTTGCCTGCGTGCGTTTGTATAGCACTTGAAGATCATCTGCTTTACCTTAACGTGATTGGTTCGTTTGGGGACAGTGTCTTCGTGAATTTATTGGTCCATTTGTGATCACCCGGGCTATCAATATTTCGAAACACTACCGAATTCACACTTTTTTGGTGTGAAATTTTGAAAATGCTATCTCTGTAGACCGGTTTGACATACATTCTCCATTCGTTTAAATGCACGCTTCCCGGGCCCATTTCGGTAGATTTTTTCTGTACACATTCGTAAGCATTTGTGCTCTGTTTTGCAAATCTGTGAGAAAGCTCAACAGAAAATTAGCCGGCGGTGGCAGCCAAAGAAAACCCCTTGTCATGTCTTGTCTTGGGTACACGTACGTGCGGGGTCTTCACTGCGTAGTTCTTTGCCCATCAGCCTTTGACACCGTAGGGAGTCACTGAAGCTAGATTCGTTGTCTGAATGCCCCTCACAGAGACAAACCAAACAGGCATATTGGACAGGCGTGTTGAACGACGTTTGCATTTCCCGACTTCAAAAATTGTGTGATTTCTGCTTCACAGGACTAGAGTCGAATTACCACAAGATAGTGGCTTGGAAACAGCGGTGGTGTTCATTAATCAGTGGCCGGAGAGAGGAATTTTCAACCCAATCTGATTGTCTCGCGTGTGATTTGCAACCGGCTTCCCATAAATTACACTTTGAGTTTCTGCTATTCGTATGATGTGGGCATCTTTGGTTTTCTGAGGTTTGGATGTGCGTTTTCTTCTCGACAGACCCTTCAAAATGGACCCACAATCTACCCAATGGTGCCCTCCATCGGATTTGTAATCCTGAGTTTTGGAACGTGAATATCTGAGAAAGATAACGACGGATTTTCAGGTAGGCAGCCATCTTGACGTATCTGCCGAACATGCGTGTTGAATAGATGCCGCGGGCTCTGCACAGGTTGGCACTATCCAGGACAAACAGAAGCCATTCTCCGTAACATACGATCTACCTTGGGAAGTATGCCGGAGGATGAAAGTTGTACTTCCCACAGAAGTGAAATGAAAACCTCCCTCGAGTGTGGTGTTGTTTATTGGCAAGCACTAAGTGGTTACAAGTTATCAGACACGAAGTTAAAAACCTCGTTTTGCACAGAGTTTCTGGAAATGTCGGCGTCCACATGCATTCTGCTGGACTTTCCTAGATTTTGTTTGGATGCTAAACAATAATGTGCGAACACTGTAAAAGGTTTAACAATTTGTAAATCAACCTTTCATCAGATGTAGAAATGACGCTTTAGTTTGCTTGACTAGATACTACTGGCATGTTTCATCAGTAGTATGGGCTGTTACGCCTGCATATATATAGTTCCGAAAGCGGCACCGCTGTCTTCTATCTCGGAAGGTCGGATTGGTATAACTTGGTTTTAAATGACTCTCATCCCTATCCCATCACGGTTGGGAACGGCTAAAATACAGGCGAAGCAAGTCACACTCATCCCCACTAGAGGAATGTCACATTAACCACCATTAGCTGGATGTGGATGGAAGTTCATCTATCGTGTACAGTAACCTCAGATGCGCGGCACCTTTGCCTGGTTTTCTATGAAGTCCGTTCAGTCGTTGATTCTGCGTAAAACACCACATCATCGGCAAATTAGGCTCAACACAGCTCGTCCACATCGCACCTTGCAATGACTGGCAAACTGAGCAGCAGATTTTCTTTACCTTACTGTCCTTGTAGGTGTAATCTCTGAAGCACCCATACAAGACCTCAGGTAGTTTGTACACCTAGAATGAGCTCGGATAGTTCAGCTTTCGCCTTCGCTTACCTCGTGGTCAGGGTGCGCTGGATTGTAGTATGCACTGCTAGAAATAACACTTAAACACATACCTGAAGTCGGCCTGCTGAACGGGATTCTAATCAACGGTCTTTTAGGTGTAATGTTGACTGGTCCAATTATAACCAGAAGAGCTCGATGCAAGTTACGCGACATCTGCAAAAAAGTGTACTGGCTGCTTTGATCAGAAGTCTTTGCCCGGGTGCTTGATATAGACGTTCTACTCATAAAACTAGGTCCGGAAATTTGGAATTCGGTGCTTGCCTTGCAAAAAATGATAATAGACCCCTTCCGTTATGTGTTGAACATCACCCGTTCGAAGTTGGTTTAAACCTGTAGCACAAATGCTCGCACCATGGTATTTGGAGGTTACCATCTCCAAACCAAACACTGACCTGACAATCAGTTACTAGTGAAGAGCTTGAATTCAGGATCCTGGTTTCCCCCTAGACCACACAACCTGATTCTTCAGCGTGGCTGTGCGGGATCTCTTAATAATCCGCCTAGTATTCTCAAGGTCACACATGCCAATACAATTTCAGTCCCTTCTCTAGCCGGACAACAGTGAACTAAGTAGATTCAGCTATTGAACACGCACCAACACACTAATAAAGAAAACACCTTGCCACGTTACTGGAATAAGCGTGGAAGAAACTGTTCACAGTTTTTGTGACCGTCGAACACACTACTCATAAGGTTGCTGAAATCTCTTCGATATCATACGACCCGTTTCGCTCTTCTTGGGGTTCACCAAGTAAGTGCAGGCTCCGAGTTTCCTTCACAGACGGAGTGGTTCGGTTGACTGCTCACTTTGTTTACCGGTGAGTTCACTCTGAACCGTTCTTACACTATATGTGTTCTGACTGGGCCATGCTCTACGTGGTCCACACATACACAGATTCCAAACTAACAAAAGCGTACAAAAGTTCACACCATACGTGTTAAATTACTAGAACAAAACAACGGACGATTGTAATGATTTCCATTTGGAAGGTAGCCAAACTCTTCATCAGCTTTGTGTGTGAACATCGAAGAAGAATGTGATACTTGTCTTTCGACGTTCGCATATTGATCCAACAGGAGAGCACACCTCAAAAATACGACGGGCTACTGGACCATAGTTAAATTCTCAAACAGTCAGAAGTAAATCTCCACAATATATTCATGATCTGTGCGCCTAACTGCTTCTTCTCGGGTAAGAAAAGCGAAATTACTGCGCAGTCTATCCACCAGATTGATATTTGATTGCACGCTGAATTCCCCTAATGGTGCCGTCAGCGTCTACACCTAGAGGGATATGTACGACAAACCTGTGTTAGTGAACTGCCTTTGTACCACATCCTCAGGTTGTACAAAATGCAAACTCATAAAGGTAAAATTCCATCAGACTGACGAAAGACAACAGCATATTTTGGAAGGGGAAGGATTTAAGTTTCTGTTTGATTCGAGCGTACAAGTTGTGTTTTCTTAGGCTGCTGGTACATTTGCGAGACTGAAATCGGACAACAAAGTTGTTCTGTTCTACCAAGTTAACCAACGAACTCCATGCGAGAGTTCTGTAGAATGGGTTGTTCCGTCGTTTTAACCTATATATACCTAACCGGAATGCGTTTTCCGAACCAGGTGGAGTTTGAACTCATTTTGCTAATAAGGATGCCTGTGTTACCTGTGTCGGGTAACCTGCTTCATTTGCGTTCAGTTTCAGTTTCTTCTTCAAATAGCTCACCAAAAGAGACGTCTCTTTGAAACACACTAGAAACGCTTACGTTTCTAGCACTTGAAAGTACGGACTGACATCTCTTTGCAATCGCATCGTTTTCTTTAGTAAAGCTGCTTTATTCGAATTTTTATCCATACAGAGCGCTTTTTATAAGAGAAGTACACAACCGGCAATGACCTTCATCGCCTGTCTGGCGTACTGTGACATACAGTCGAGCGCTCGAATAACCCGCCCAACAGTATATGACAGTGCATGAAGTTCCTTCAGGATTTCAACTGGAGCGGGCCTTTCATGGACCACTGGCTCAACAGGTGGTCTTCCAGTGACTGGTCTGTTCGAAGCCGAAGAATATTTGAATAGCCTACGAACACATTATGGCAGCTTGACGAGAAATACACGTAGTAAAAACTGACGCTGGGTTCCAGAGTCATACACGGCTCGCGCCTTCCGTTTACCTGTGGTATGAAAACTGAAAAGGTTCCGTGCCAAGCGTACTGAAATACTAACACACTGTTCATCAAGTGAAATCTAGTCATCACGGGCCGCAATCAGTTTTCGGATGAAGTTGATGAATTCCAGCACAAGAATGATGAGGCCTCATACGATTTGTACTGAGCTGTAGGTTGTTTATCGTGGTCGCAAAGAGTGTGACAGGCTTGGAGGAATTAACTTGGCCCTAGTCGCTTATTCTACGTCGTTTTATGAGTGCGTTTGAGGGTGCTGATCAGAATTCTGGCTGAGAAAAGTGCTGTTTGGTTTACATCAGCAACAGTGTGTGTATAGGCGCCCCATGTTCTCGGTGTTCCTTGACTTCAAGAGTGCATTCGAGTTCGTTTACTGGTTATTTCTTCTGAAACAGTATATGCCCCAGAAGTCCGTGAATATCTTGCGCTGTTCGTACTCACTTACTTGTAAGCGTGTGAGAGTGTATGGGGAACTCTCCGAAAGCTTTCCTACAAGCAGTGGTGTTCAACAAGAATGCCAACTTTCTTTATTTTTGTCTAATATCGTTGCTGATGAAATGGTAAGGTGAACAAAAGAAGGTTTCCAAAACTCCGGTGTTCAAATCTGTCCGAGCGAGGACCTTGCCGACCTGTAATATGCAAATGACTTTGACCTCATTTTTGAAAGGGACCTAAAAGCAAAAACATTGCTTGAAAAGATGACCAAGGTCATCCAGTACTTCGGCGTGTGCTTCGTCTCCTCAAATTGCAAAGACGTGCAGTCTTTCAACATGCCTCTGAGAATTCAATGAGCGAAACTGGAAGCTGACAAACGCCACACGTATCTCGGAAGTTGCATTAACTCTGAAGGCAGTGACTCACGAAGTGAACGCACGAGTATGAAAGGACAGAATTGCTTTTGCAGTCTGCTCCACTTGCTGTATCAAAAGGCATCACACTGGGTCTGAAAGGATGATGTATCAAACTACAATATGACCTGCATTGTTGTACGGCTGCGAGACTTGGCCAATTCGAGCGGCGACTCTGACACGTCTTCAGGTCTTTGACCACTGATGTCTCAGAATTATGGCTTGAATCGTCTGGGGTCAGCGATTTCGCAGTTAAATGATCAGCAGACGGGTTTCTGGTGAAGTGCATGGTACTTCACTCAAAGAATGCATCCAGAACTGCAAGCTAAGTTGGCTGGGCCATGTGGTACGTATGCCGAGTTGCCATTTGCCTAGAAGAGCTCTGTCCTCTGTGCCCATTTCGGAGTGGTGGAACCCTAGATGTGGATACAAGTTCACACGGCAGTAGGGAATGAAAGATGCTACAAAAAGCTCAGGTGGCGTTGATGCAGTTCCCATTCCAGAATGAAATCTACGTGGCCCTCCCTGTGCTTGGCTGGAGACACTGGACGATATGGTGGCTAACGGATGTCATTGACGTTCATGCCGTCATTTTCCATCTAGATTGTCTAACTAAATGCTGGAGGTGTAGGCATCTCGGATTTTTGTCGTAGTCTAGCCGCAGATCACTGTTCCTCTCCGATTCTTTCTTCCTTCCACTATAAGGCTTTATTTAGATTGACTGACCTGGCGGTGAAGCACCAGTGCTCAAATCTGGTAATGCAATCAATGACGATGATGGCGATGATGATGGGAACGATTATTAGTATTATTATTCGTGTGAATCCAACTGAAAGCTCTGTGCAAATCTGACGGAATAAGACCAGAAACTGAACACTTGGGGCAGTTCTAAATCCCTAAGTATTCTCAGCCGGTTGCCAATTGCTGTTCAACCAAATGGAGATAGCTGGGCAGTTCAGATCCATGTTGTATGCAACTGGTGGTCGGCATCGCTCATGAGACGCATCAAACACACACACACACACACATGGCTAGGCATTTCACGGTTTGGTCTTTACATCGATGTTTACAGACCGTCACCTTTAAAGCATTAAGAAATATCCAGAGTGTTGAGGCAGATACGCGCACGAAACAAAGAAATTCAATCAACTAGAATGGAACAGAATACACGTCAGAATAATATGATACAATAAAACGCAACAACTAGATATAAGATAGGAGTGAACTAGTCAGAAGTCCATACCAGAGTCACTTTGTTGAGAATCGATGAAATTTCCTTTTTTCCTATCGATCAAAGTCATTTGGTCATATGTAGCGTACACGTGCAGTCGACCGGTGATCCAGCACATTTTTCATTTGGATTAATGCACTCCCAATGCCGGATGAGGAAAACATACAAACGACGAAATCACTTCATAGGTAAGAGAATAACTTCGATTTCAACCCACACATTTGGTCAACCGCAGTACTGAAAGGTGAGCGAGGATCCGCGTCAGTGTGTCGAAATATTGGTAGCTCGAGTGTGTGTACTGGTGATTGATCAGATGGTCGTTGACCTGTTCGCCGAGCTTGACAATCAGCTTGCAATCGTTTCGTCCCCAGTCGAGGAGACATCGTCAGTGCGCAGTTGAGTGGGTGCTTCCTCCGTGCCTAGCTGCTTTTATGTAGTGACTGGATTATTGCTATATACCTTTATATTCGTAATGCACTACTCACAAGGTTGCCGAAAATTCTTCGACAGCCCACGACCGGTTTCGCCCTTCCACTTTGGGCTCATCAGGTAGGCGCATCTCCCGAGTTTCCGTCAACCTTATGTTCTCCTTGAAACCAACTCTCTCATTTGTGGTGTTTCCAGGCAACTGAAACATCACAAACGAGAGATTCTGCTGGGTTCCAGGTGAGCCTTTCGCAAAACCAAATTTGTTTGCAAATGAGTGTACTTCGCTATATACCTTTCCTGTAATGTTATTAGCCAGCTCATGCTTTGCGCTGCGTTGTGGTCTGTATACCTCGTATGTCATTGGTTGGCTGGATGACTGCTTTTGGGCGCTTGATTGATCTGTTCCTGGTTTGTGTTGCGTTTTGCTCTTTCTTCCTTGAATTTGTTCAGTTCTAATGGCGATTTCCGTTTTTGGTAGTTTCCACACTTCAGTCTGATTGGTCCTTTCTTAGTTTTCATCGTAGTTTCCTCTTCTTGAGTCTGACTAACCGCTTGAACTTCCGCGTTTGATGCAGGTTCTTGTATTGGCCAATTTGGCTGTAGTTGGATGGTCACTTTGTAGAGTTGATGTTCATCCTTCTTCGATTTGTCGGTTCACTGGTAGTCCGGGAAAGTGGATTACTCCCTCTACCGGGTCTGTGCTGGTTTTTCTTTGGGAAGCTGCAGATTACAGTCAAAGGGTGGAGTACTGATTACAACAGCTTCTTGTAGGGGAGTGGGTCGGGGAAAAGAGTCTGGCATCCTAGAAAAGTGGGAACTTTGGGCTCTCTGCACAGAGCTGCTTAGATGATCTATGGTTAGTTACTTTACGAGCACTGTGCCTCGAAAATTCGATGACTTCTGCTACTGGTCCAAGCATTGGACGTTTCAAGGACCAATTCAATTTAATTTGATCTAAAGATCATATTTTCATTTCAATGGATCAGTTTGGTTATTCGAATAAATGTTTTTCACCATAAAAACTTATCGGCGGGCAGTGCTTAGCGGCATGGCGAGGGGTTCTCCCATTCTTGAGGTAACTGTTCCTGCTCCTGAGGTTATCACTCCCGTTCACGAAGCTCCAGTTTCTGAATTTTGCTATGAAATTTTATGGGTTGCAGGACTATACGACGGAAAGGCATGTCAGCATGATCAGGGTTGCTAATGAGGGCGATCGAGATGTGTGGGCGTCACAGGAAACAGAATTCGGCAAAACCGATGCTTGGGCCCATCACTTCGAAGAATGTTGTAGCTGATCTCCTGCAACAGCAACATATGAATGGAATGTAAACCATAATTTCCCATAAGAAGAATAAATAAATTACAAGACATCTCTGCTTAAACGTGAGAAGGCACCAGGACCAAATGGTTCCTAGCAAGTCCTCTTCAAAGAAGCCGGAGAATTGCTGATTAGCGAACTAACAAAACTTATCGAATAAAGATAGAACCTCTCAAGAATGAGGTACCCCAAAAATCGTCCCCATCTTTAAAATAGCCATGCAGCCGGCTTGTGAAAATATCGTGGGATTGGCCTTGTGGTTGCGGCATCGGCTGTTATCATTTGAAGGTCGACTGAGGACAGCGATCTATGCAAATCGCACCGAATTCCATCTCCTGCGTGAAGTTGTATGAATCACATCTTGGTCGTTTGACTAATTCTGGAACAGCCGATGCTACTTCCGGAAGCCAACACTCTTCATCATTTTTCGACTACACTGACCCACAGGAACTGTGGTAGTGTCTATGGAGCAAAGATATCCCACGTAAATTTTCTAACCTCCCTAATGTACTTAGTGTATGCCAACAGCCATGGTCCTCCGAGGGTCTGTAGCATTAACTAATGAGACGCTGCAGGTTGCCCAAACCTAGACAAGAGCAGTCGTGAAGACGAGATCAGTTTCGAACCACGGACCTTCCGATCAGTAGGTTTGCGCCTTCACAACTGAGCCATCTTGAGCAGCAAGCATTCGAACGAGGTCCCCCGTTGTGTCTCGTTGGACAAGCTGCACTGTATCCCTGCTAAGTGATATCAATGTCTTTCTTGTTGTCAGTGTCTGAATGAGATTCTGGAGGTGTAGGCACTTCAGAGTGAGTGTGGTAGGCTAGCTCTAAGCCTCTTCCCCGTTCAGTTTTATTCTTTTCTTCACAACAAAGCTTTCACAGCAGAGAAGCACCAGCGTTGAGCACTGATGTTGTTTTGTCGATGATGATGATGATGATGATGATGATGATGATGATGATGATGATGATGATGACGAGGATGATGCGACTAAATTCATTACGTCCAGTGGTATCAGGCAGGACTGTCCCCTTCCGCTTTCCTCTTCGAATGTTTCATGGATATGATTAATCATGGAAGACTCGCTTTCATTTCCAAAAGCCGAAGAGATGGAAACTATAGCGGTTGCACCTTGCTTAATTAACTTTTCAATCACTTCGCTTAGGTTGATCAGTAAAATACACACACTACTTTTTCATCAGTTTTGTTTACGTTGCTATCATCTGCATCAAATTCCATGCGCACGACCTTGACCCACATCAGGTCAAGTAGTTTTGTACAACTTTTAAGCGGGATTGGCCATATGTGATTTCCCATGGTGTTTTCACATTGCTTACATCTCAAAGTGGCTGACACACATGTGTGCCTACACATAGGACAGGACTCAATAGGTCTATGGACAATCAAGAGACCTCACTGTGCCAGCACACTCCACGCACATGCTGTAACAAGACACACCCATTTTTCCCAAGCTAAGTCTTGTGTGACAGTCTTGCGTGAGACAGTCATTGTGTTTTCTCTCTCCGTTACCACAAAAGGTATTTGGACACAGATGTCGATTACGTAAACGGCATAGCTATTCTTAAATCTGAGCCCATCGAAATGCAAGCAATATTAAATCGCTTAAGTAATTCTGTTTCATAGCCTAATGTGTGCTTCTCACCCGCAAGCCGTAAACAAGGTTGAGTGAGACCAACACCGAATCTAATGTTTCCGAATGGGTCAACGAGGGTGGCAGACAAATATTCCTGTTTGAGTAACCATATCAGTCCTGGTGGTTTAAATAAAGACGGTATCGCCATCCGATTGGGGAAAGCAAATGCGGCCTTGTCAAAATGCAAACTTTTGTGGCATAGACGTGGCATCATGTTTCGATAAATACACTCATTTGCACACCAAATTGGTTTTGACGGGAAACTCATCTGGAAGCCAGCTTAATCTCTCGTTTTTGATGTCCTTAAGCAACTGAATATGCTGCACCAGGCCGCGTCATGTTTCAGTTGGTACGATATTCGAGATATCGCGAAAAATGTATAGACGTAATGCACTACTCGTAAGGTTGCTGAAAACTCTTCGACAGCACACATCAATTTGTCTGTCAAGAGAAAAGCTTACAGAGCTTCGGTGCTCTCCCTTTTGCATGGGACAGAAATCCGACCGCTGCCGGCTAATGACATTAGAAACATTCGGCGTCATTGGTTGGAACGTCGGATCAGTACGTTGAATTACTCGTGAATTACTCGTGAATTACTCGTGAGTTGGCAACAATCAAAACACCACCTACCTTAATTGTGACCCCGGAACGAGACTCATCAATCGTTAGGGTCACTGGCAAACAATGTCGTTCCTGAGCGCCTAGTAACGCGCGTTCACTCAAGCTATCGTGTTCCGTGTACAGATTCCCACCGTGATCCACCCCCCTCCAATGAAAATTACATCGCCACCACCAGATTAAGCTACTTTTCTCAACGGTTAAGCATCCAAAATTGTTTCGCAGGTAATCGCTGAACGAAACCGTCGAAGCTAGAAACCGTGCGCGACACGGATCAAACCTGCCGTTGGTGAAGTTGGTGATGATGTCGTTGACCATCAAGATGATGAATGATGCTGATGATGATAACAGCGGGGCCGAGAATGATTTCTGTGGAGATGAAAAACATGTGCAGGATGTTACCTGTGAGGAAGAAGGAGCTGATAATGATGATGATGACGTCAATGCAAATGATGATGACGACGATCACGACAGTCATGATAATGGAAGACAGTCGCAATGCTGATGATGGTGGTGATGATGATGATGATGGTGATGAGGGTGATGCTGATGATGATGATGATGATGATGATGATGATGGCGGTGACGGTGATGATGATAATGATGATGACGACGATGATGATGATGACGACGATGTTGATCATGATGGTGATGATGATGATGGTGATGATGATGATGGTGATGATGATGATGATGATGATTTTGATGAGGACGATGATGATGGTGATGTTGATGATGACGATGGTTGTGGTAATGATGATGATGGTGATGATTTAGCTGTGGTGACTATCCAATCTCTGCAACTTTGGTCTAATCAGCGAATTTTGTCTACCAGTATTTTGAGTATAAACGAACGAAAGGGACTCAATTTCTAGTCTGTGAGCTTTCACTTGTGATGTATCCATTGCTGGTTCAGCAGCTGTTTGATTCCCTGGAAAGTATTCATCCCAGTCCACTGTGGATTTTCCATGGCGGAATGATCCACGTAATCCGAACCCCTTAATCCACATGTATGTATATCGGATTTGTCTTTCGGTATCTCACCCTACCCTCGTCTTAAGCTACAGGGTAGTTCGACGTAGTTTCAAACTCACCGGTTTGGCTCTTTGACCTTATCTGACATGCAAATCTAGCCCGCGAGGATGGTCCTTAATATGTAGACCCAGGTTCGTCTGCCCAACCCCCATGCGGGTGTACTGGAATGGGAAATTGGAATCAAAGGTTGCCTCCATCTTTTAAGAGAGATATACAGTCAAATTTCTGTTGAGAGGCTTAATGTACCTGTTTATTCTATAAATTGCCGACCTACCCGCTGAACGTGTGCCAAAGCCCTCAGGCATTGAAAAGTTTAAAGAATGCATCACTGCGATTCAAAACAATGCACAATGTCCGAAATTCTCACGTGCCAAGAAGGCTTGAAATTGTGTGTGGTGAAGAAAACAGTTTCACATTTTTCATACACAGAATAATGGACTGCAACAGATAAGGCCAGCGCACTGCGTGGAATGCAAACGCCGTTATTTTCAAGTCCAACAAAACAATTTCCTCCTTACTGGTTAGTTGAAATCGCCGTGGCCAAAGCAGACTGACCAAAATTGTCTCTCTATCGCATAACCTAACAAACGGATCAGGTTGCGCGTTCGATACGCTCAAGCCTATTTAAATGGGATCCCGGGTAAGAGAGAGATATGTGAGAGAACAACGTTTGCTGATAGACAATGTACCTATTTGTTGTCGTCGCTTGGTGCGCAATTGTTTTACTGGGTTCGATCAACGCGAACCGGCCTGCAATTCTCTTTTCCAACTGCCGTGAGTTCCTTTGTGCATTATCGTATTCTACAGATATAGCACCTTTTCTCAGCAATGTTGACAAAGCTACCGCCTCCGGTGCACTCTCTGCAGAAGTTAGGTGACTGCAAGTAGTCTCGTGTGCGTTTGCACGAGACGTCCTTAACTAGTCCTAGTTTTACAGTTCAGTAATGATCAAGCCTCTTGAAAAGTGCCGAGTGGAAAACCCGGAGGAGTGACAGCGGAATGTCTCCCACCGCCAGACAGCGTGCTCATTGAGAAGAGCTGTCTTCGCACCGTATTCACGCAGATATTTGAGAAACTGGAGTGCTGTTCTGAGAGATGCGTTGTTCAATTTGTTTCGCTGCTTTATGAGACTGTGTCACTTACTCTGGTTATCGTCATCATCGTCTTCTTTCTTGCCGTTCTTTGCAGCACAAACAACCCGGACAGGGACAGTTTTGAATGTGACGTTGAATCATTGTAAACGTCTACCCTGCCCGATTCTACCCGGACAACCGATCAATTATACCGTTCATTTTCGGCTCCGTAAGTTCATCTATTTCATTATTCATTTCGGCAGAGTTTCGAACCCAAAAACCTCGATAAACTTTGGTTATGCAAGTTGCTGGAACAAATGAGGACAGACACGAGAAACGCATGAAATTTGTAGGCATTTGTAGGCAGGCTCAATCAATCAGTTCAATGCTTCATCATTCCCAATACAGAAGATGTAACAAGGCGGAATGGGGCTTCCTTCATCTAGTCAGGCGACCGGATGTCCTTTTCACCGGTCCGGCAGGGAGGACGCGCAACCCATGAACTACTCATCTTTGTGTGTTGACGCGTTGGACCGAAATGCAAAAGTCACTCATGTGGTAGAAGGCGAAACGGTTTACCCTTTGACTTCATGTTAAGTTCCATTATTGTAAAGCGTGACAACAGCAGTGGTCACAGCAAAACCGACAGTTCTACCTCCCTCTTACGTGTATCTCAAATGACCTCTTTTTTGCAGAACTACCAGCGGAAAATTTCTACCACATCGTTGGATGGGCTAAACAAGACGATACGAGCATCCTGTTTCACGAGGGTCATAATCGTGGGTCGATGCCTCAGCTGTCCTACCAAACGGTCAACTTTTATGGCATCCCGAGGATATCCAGGGTGAGTAATTGTGCCTCCTCTGTCTGTACGGATAAAGTTATCCAGTGTTCTGCGCTAAATGTTGATGCCCGTGCGTTGACGCAAATTTAAATCTCACCATTTGTCTGCATTCATCTGTTCTATTTTCAGCCACAGAACGCAAAGCTGATGATGACCGGTTACGCTCAAGGATCGATGGTGTTTTGTGTGATGACTGATGTCACCTCTAGCAGAACGGCCATTGGAAACCGATGCGTAGAGTCTCTTTAAACGGGATGTCCTTGTAGCCAAACTCCTCCCCATATTTTGCGACTTCTATTTCGATTTGTTCAACTTTCTTGCTATTTAGTTTTACCTACTAGAAGGGAAAAGCTTGTAATCTAAATACATTTTAATACGCTCTTGTGTACTTTTTCAAAGCCATACCAGTGTTTCCGAGACGGAAAGCTACGCAAAGCCCAGCCAATACGAGCAGTTCCGTGCTGTTTCATTCGACAGGATGTCAGGACGGAGTAGAGATGGACAGAAAGCACGGTTGCAGGAATCTCCAACTGGGTCAGTTTGCTCACACGATAGTCATTCCGTGATAGGAGAGAACGGGTAGATACTGTGTCTGAGATAGGAATTTGATAGACTGCATTTGTGGGAAGTCTGCTCAGGCCAGGACTGGGAAACGACACGAGCTGGCTGTCACCACGGCAACGCCTAGCTGGTGATTGTGTTCTGACAAACACAATCACATCTCTAAGGTGAAGCCAATGAATGCCTTATAACTCTTCGTCTTGTGGCACCAAACAGCGCGAACCACCATGAGCAAGGTGGATAGTCTCGAGAAATACTCTCATTTGCACACGAATTCGGTTTCGACAGGAGACTCAGCTGAATCTGTAGTTTATGAAGGTCCGCTTCAGTTGAGTTTCCTGTCAAAAAAAAATACGTGGGCTAGTGAGGGTATTTGTTGAAATCTCTCCAATTTGGGTTCAAGTAACACATACGGCTGGCGGGAACTCGCCTATTTGATTGGTCCCAAGGAGGGAGAAACGGTCGTGGGCTGTCGAAGGGTTTTCAGCAAAGCAATTAACTGTTTCCATACTTGGTCGTCAATGCGAAATCCCTAATTTTTGCACCATAGACAAGGCACCTTGGGTCGTGGACGTGTATTTTCGGGTGCCGAATGCTCGTGCATAGTCTGTTTGGAGTGCCGCTGGTGTGAGTCGTGTGATGAGTTTTCTACGTCAGTGCTTGTCCAGTGAATCACACATTCTTTGTGGCAGCCGGAAATGAGACGTCCGAATGTCATTAGAACAAATCTGCAAAAATCAGACCAGCTTCCGTTGGTAGCCTACTTTTATGGATATACAGGACAAACCCAATGTGTGTGACTCCCGCCTCACACTCAGCAGCACCCTCAGATCAAATGATGTACCGGTATTATGCAAGAACAATCGATCAATCCAAATAACGTGAATGGTGCTCTGACTCAAAGAAACGCCTAAAGGAGGGAATTAAATCCTCAAAATATTAGCGTCTTCTGCTCAGTGTCGCCCATTACCTGTCCTGCATCTTGGACTTGTAGGGGAATTGTGTTCGGACCGATAAGTCTAGGGGCTGCTTGCCGTTTTGCTGTGGAACTGGTTAGTTGAGTTGTAAGCCCAAACAGCCCCGGAGGAGGGTTGTGAAGCGTTTTCTGTTCAATTCTTAGTTTAATGACGGGACAGCCGAAGTGCTGTCGTCTCTTGTGTGGACACCGTCGAATGGTGGGTTGTCAGGGAAAAGTTTGGGGTTTCATGGGGTTGTAATATGAGTGGTTCAGCCTCCGTTGATTTAGAACGAGTTCTTTTGTTGTACAGATCTGAGACGTGGCCTCTCTGGACAGCGGAGCTGTGACGTCTTTAGGTCTTCTCAGAACCAGAGCTCGAGTAGACTGGTTTCGGCGAATCCGTAACAAGACAAATGGAAATCGATTGTTCGGTTGTGCAAAGGGGACTTTCGTCCAAGAATGTGTCCAGCATCCAAGGCTGCAATGGTTGGGCCACGTACTGCGCATTCCGAACCATCGTTTGATGAAGACAGTGCGGTTTTCCGTGCCCAATTCAGAGTGGCGGCAGCAGAGAGGTGGCCAAAGTTTTATCTGGAAAAAGGACATTAAAATGATTACTTTCGTTGCGACCCCCTTCCTGGATGGAGTCCGCACTCCCTTCCATTGATGGCTGCAAGATATGGCTGATAGTCGATATCAATGGCGTTGTTGTTGTCAGTTTCTATTCAGGGTATCTGAATGAGTGCTAGGAGGTGTAGGCACCTCAGAATGCCTATGGAAGATTGGCACTAGGTTTTTTCCCCAGCCAACTTTATTCTTTTCTTCGCAGGCCTGTTTGTGTCAATATTTACGCTGAAAGAGGAAGGTTTACGACAACCTAGTGTTGACCAAGTGGGTCGATGCTTTGTTGTAGAAGCCCAAAAAGTGCAAACTCAGCGACCGTTAAATCCAGCAGATTCACAAAAGACAACATGCGTTGCTAGAAACAATTTTGATACCGGTATTTTTCGAGTATACCAATACCGTTTTTACCAGCCCAAATAACGTTTGTACGTTTGTAAATCGGATACTCTGCTAATTCATGTGCACGTCTGAGGTTACATTCAACCAAAACGTGTGTTTCATTCCTTTGGTAACTTACCAAACTACACCTGCTTCCGAAAACGAAACTGGCAGTCCACTAAGGATGATGGCTATGAGAGTTTTGAAAAATGACTGCTTTTCAAAATTTTTGGCAGATCTATATCGATCAGAAATATCTGGACAGTGGATACTGAGTGCAACCGAGCCGCTAGTAATCAAACTACTGAGTTCCACTCTGTGTGCGCAGAAGCCGCTGATTCAATCTCCATGATCAAAGTGGCCATCGATCGATAAGCCAAGGCCAGACACAAATCCTGTTGCCTGATCGTTATTCACTCATTTTTGTCCGTCGTATTGCAGACCCTAAATTTCTACATTTTGTTTATATACGCATATAACTTGCAGCTATAACATCGAACTAATTCTTGTAGAAAACATAAAACGTCTATGAAATGTCTACGAATAGAAGTATACTGAAACATCGTCTGCCGAGACGAATATTGTTCTCCGGGCCTTCTTTAGAATGATGCAGACTGCGAGGTGGACATCGTATGACTTTGCGGAAAGGTGTAGAGATTACAAAGAGTCTAGGTGTTTTTGGTGCAATTCGCTTTCAAAATGGAGGCCTCATGCCTCCTTCTGCAGTTGGCTGGCGATGTTGCACTAAACCGCAGCTAATCGATGTTAGTGGCTTTCGTGCTGTGGTCTGCGTTTTTCCAGATTTTCTGACTGAGCGCTTTTGGGTGTAGACACCTCAGAATGCTTGCGATAAGCCAGCATTAGGTCCTCTCCCTTACCTAATTTTTCGCTTTTCACTTTAGGGTTTTAAAATGAATTTAAAAGCTCGGCTACTACTTTCATCTGCATATCAATTTGGTTTTCACGGAAAACTCACCTGGAACCCAGCTGAGTCTCTCTCGTTTCGGTGGCGCTCTTCAACTGAATCTGCTGCAGAAGGCCGCATTATGTTTCACCTGGTATGATATTTTCGAGACATCGCAATACATTCTTTAAGCGTAACACACTAATTAGAAGGTTGCTGAAAGCTCTTCGACAGTACACAACTCGTTTCTTCCTTCTTGGGGCTAATCAGAAGAACATCATAGAGGAGAAACTCAACTGGGTTCCGGATGAGTCTCTCACGAAATCCCATTTTGTATGTAGATGAGTGCATTCGAGAATTTCGCGCAGTCTGGGTTCAAGTAGAACTGAAGGTTGACGGAAACTCTGGGACTGTGTCTACCAGTTGAGACCTAAGAGGGGCGAAACCGGCGGTGGGCTATCCAAGAGTTTTCAGCTACCTTATGAGTAGTGTATTGCGTCAAACTTAACTTAAAAATTTTGTGGATGTACTGCAGTGAAACACCAGAGCCAACGGTGATGTTGCTGTTTATGGTGGTGTTGATGATGATGATAATGACGGTGATGACGATGTTGAGGATGATGTTGATGAGAATGCTGACGATGATGATGATGATGTTGATGAGATGATGATGGTGCTGTTGATGATGATGGTGATGATGATGATGATGTTGGTGATGATGATGATGATGATGATGATTGTTATGATGATGATGATGATGAGGAGGATGATGGTGGTGGCGATACAGTACACAATAGCATCCCCACCTTGCTTATATCGTTGCCTTACTGTGAACTACATCACAAGTACATGTCGCTCTTGCACTCTGAGGTACATAAAGTCATATCCCGGTAACCGATCTACTTGTCAAGCAGCGCGCCTCCAGAAAAGAAGTAGAACTGAACGATCTGCATTCATATCCATATAGGAAGCGCTCTTTGATCAACTGGTTTAATTTAAGTAAGGAAACGCCGTGCGGATCCGAGCAGATCCAGTGATCAAATTACACACTGTAGTTCCAAATATATTTGGTGGCTTACAGCATACGTGTATGCCGATTCTCCAAGTCGTTACCATCGCATGACGATTAACTGGATCCGGCCTGTGTGCTGCATTTCAAATTGTGGAACTTGCCAGGCGAGGAATATTGCCCGTGGCAGAGTTGTTCTGGCACTTGGCATATTCTCTGGACTTACACGTCTACCTCTGTTGCAGATGACAGTCTGCGTACACATATGAAATCTTCAAACGTTCCTTTACGTGTACCAACAAATTGGTCAACGGAATTCTTCCTAAGTCGCATTCAAAATTTACAGTTCCTTTTTAGGGACGAATGCTGCTGACAGGCGTGGTTATGGGCTCATCCCCAAGCCACATACTCGCTGATAAATGACTTGGGAGCTAGCTGAAAGAATTCATTTAGAGTCGCAGATGTACTGAAGATATATTCTCTACATTGGATGAAGTCAGTGATTTAAATGACTTCTCAGTCGATTTAGCGACCCTAACAGGATCATGAGTTTTACCATTGAAAGGGAACGGATAGTTCAGCTCTCATTTGTGAAGGGATTCCGTGTCCGATGTACGGTGGCTGGATTTAGACAAGCGCCTACCAAAGACAACCTGAAGTGGCCAGCGTACGAAGTTCCCGGTCTTCCTTCAACTGAGAGGAAGCGGGACTCGCTGTTTGGCTTGAAGAGCTCGAAAACTACTTCCCGATGAGTCAGTGTGACGCAGGTGGAATGTTATAAAACATGCATCAGATTAATTCCGCCCAATTTGCAGAACAGAAACGAAACATGATTGGCAGTGACATCCGATTCTATTCAAGATTCTCCGAACATTGCTCTTCAAGGGCGACTTTGTAGCCGAGTCCAAATTCGGTGTCACCAAACTTCGCTGATTCCCCTCTTCTACGTCTGGAAAATAAGAGAAGGCTGTCGGCGCTTACCTCACTTATGGTTGGCTATCGATCCAAGTAAACGTGTTGTTCCACCGCCCTAACATGTACAGCTTAACACTTTGCTGAGCCGTCTAAGGGGCACTGCTCGTGATCGCCGACTCTGAGGCGAGGGCCAGAAGTGTATCCTAGTTAACTAGCGGCATATCTTCAATTGTGACACGATATATTGCATCATGTATCGGGCACCACCGATCAATAGCTGTTATTCGCCATCCACATTTTCCCGTTCGCAAATGAAATTTGTCCGGTCCCTCCATATGGAGTGTCCCCGCATTCGCCTCTCGTCTAACGATACCATAAACCAGGTCACATCCGAAACATAACCCGGATGGTGGTTTTTCTTGGGGAGGTTTCCACTGACTGACTCTCAGACTTCCCTACTGTCCAGGTCTGCTCTGACATAATTGGTTCACCATTGCAACTTTTAAGGCCATATGTAATAGATACCAGGCAGAAAATCAATATCAAAAAACACGCCTTCACATAGCTTTTCCCTTCCTACTGGCTAAATGGAATCCACCCAGCAATTCTAGCATCACGATACCCACTTGTGATACACAAAAGTCCCCTCAAAACGAGCAAGTCTCTTAAGGAATGCTTGTTCCTGCTTCGAACTACTATGTTTCGCGAAGGCTTGAATACAGTCCGCTTAGTCTGTCTTTTCACTGGTCAGGCAAATCGGTGAAAAGTTTCTTTGATAATGCATAAAAAAATCCAGATCATATCAGCAAACAAGCTTAGGGCGACCAGACATGCCCTAGTACATGGACAACATGAACGACTGATTTGCTCGAGTCTCAACTGGACGACCCAGTGGGGAATGCCTGATTCAATGTCAGCGCGTTACCAGGGCTTGACCAGAATTGCAGTTTTCTCCAGCTAAAACCACATGTCATATCCGTTCACAGAACACACATTCAGATACACTCAAACTCCCAACTTGAAGTGACTACTTAAATTGGACGTTATATCAGTAGTTGGTTGTGTGTGAAAATTCTCATGGAGAATGGCAACCAATCCATTCAGTGACATTTAAACTTTCCGCAGTATTGTTGAAAAACTCTTAGAAGGTTATGTGATAACCAATCCATCATACAGCAACTGTTTTAGCTCCTGAGACCGCGATTACGCTTGACACGTCAGTAATTCTGTGTACACTTTGTGGGCACATTTTACAATACCGGTTTCTCTACTGTTCACATAAAATGATTCGGGCGTACTGCCAGCAAAATAAAACAAACCCGAAACCAGTCTACGGACTTTCGAATAGTTTCTTCCTTCTGCGCTAGCACAGAGGAGTGCAAGAAGAACAGACAGTCCAAGGGATGTCCAAAAATAATCCAAAATCATGGATACTTGTCGGATTGCTGCGATTCGGCAACCCCCGACGACTGAATAAGTGTTGAGCTTTCGTGGCACCACCGGACTGCAAATTTCTGACACGCGGGTGAATCGGCCGACAAAACCTGGACAGTTTATGAGTCGAATAAACGTATCATCCAAGCGTGAACCCGTTCGCCTGTTCAGACGCGATGATTCAGGTGCTTCTAGTCTGCGCTGGTGGAATAGTGGTAATACCTCACCTCGGAATTCAAATTCCGACACGACTAAAAATTTTACAATGCTGATGAGCTCTACTATAAGTGCAACATAAGTTTATTGCTCTCCCTTTTTGACGTGGGCCTACCAGAAGAGATGCACCAGGACAAGGGATGGACTGTTGCAATGACAGTGATTTTTTGGTTGTTAGTCTGTTCGCTGCGCTTGACAGTTAGACTGTAAACTTTCCATCACCATCGTCAGTGCGGGGTTGTGTGGATAAATTCCTCCTCTTCTGCCTGTGCTTATATAGTTAGTCAGCTTGGAATATGAGTTGCGTTGTGGTCTGAGTTCCTTGAATGTGGTTGGTACGTTGGGCACCTTCACTCTGACAGTTGTGGCCTGAGTTGGCTCCACGTGATTGGTTGATTGAATGACCTTCTATTTTATTGGCTTTCATTCGCCGATCCGATTGGTTCGTTAGTTGTTGTTGGGTTGTTTGATTTCCCATGCGGTTCATAGTCCCACAACTGTGTAATTATTTTGTTCGAAATGGCTGGTAGACAGGGTCGATATGGATGTTCTTATTGATTGATTTCTCTACAAGGTAGTTCTGCTCGGTAGAATCCCTCCCCCTTCTCGTTCTCGCGTGAGCAAGTATTTGGACTTCATTCCAGTTGAACTGGTACTCATTTGCGTCCTCGTGAATCGAAACAGTTAAGAGTGAATAATGTCTTCTGCTGGCAAGTTTTCTCCAAGCATGGCCAACATCGTGTTTATCACAGTCGTTACATTGTCAGTCTTCTCCATTGCATTGAGTCTTCCATCTGGTTTCGAATGGGATCTTCTCAAAGTTTACAAGTTTGAGGGCGACCGTTATTTCATATTGTCTTAAACGCCTTGCAGCCATTTGCGCGCTGTCTGTTCTTGTTGTGTTAACAAAGTAGTCTGGCGTTTATTTCCTAAGAATCTCCATATGAAGTTTCTTGGATAGCCATCATTTTTAAGTGTTCGGTAAAGTCGCTGTTCTTCTCCCTTCTTCGACTCTCTAGTGTAGAAGTGCTTCTCGACCCGCTCAAGTAGGTTTCGAATACAAGTTCGTTTGGGACAGTTTGGATGGTTGCTGAAGTAGTTGAGAAACTGATCCGTGTGAAGTAATGATCCTACCAGCCAAAAAGTACTCATTGTAATCCCGCTTGCGCCGGTGTGCAATCCATGCGACAGATATGGAAAATTGTAAATTCGGATGCGTACAGCTTGCGCAGGTGATAACACTCTCGCCTCGGATGTCAGATTTGCGAAGTTCAAACCCCGGAATGGCCAAGGAAATGTACTGATGATGGGCTCTAATAAGAGCGAAACTCGAGTCCAATGCTCCCCCCTTTTGGTGTGGATTCATCAAAATGATTGCTCCAGGACAGGACAACAGTTGTTCCAACGAGAGTCATATGAGTGTGGATTCTACAAACCTCGCAACCACCAACAAGCGTAAAATTTACCTTCAAACGAAGACCAAGAAAGTGCAACCAAGCGGGGTGAGATGGCTCAGTGGTTAGAGCGCGAATTTACTTACCGGAAGATCCGTGGTTCGAACCCGACCTCTGCCTCTCGACCTACCCTGTCTAGGCTTGGGCAACCTGGCAGTATCCCAGACCTCGTGCTTCTCTCGGATGGCATGGCAACTACGGACCGAAAGGGTGTTACACCTGGACGACTTTATTATTTCTCGCCAAGCGGAACAGGTAGTCTAATAGCAAAAAATTTTCTGTATTTTTTAAAAAAAACAACAGTAGTTCCACCGAATACCTTTGTACCATGCAGAGTTTTCTCAAGGTTGTGGGTGGCATCGGAACGATGGGCAAGTCGGTTTTTTTTGGACGTGGGTGGCAGCTCCTCTACGAAGGCAGTCGATCGTCATGAACTCGTTCTTCCGCTAAGATAGGTGTGTGTGCATATACAATGTCAACTGAGATTTCGTCCTTCAAGTAAATCCAAGGCCGAGAACCAACGTATGGCTGTTTAATACTCATTGAGAATCGTCAGCAGTGAGCATTCCACGAAAATCCACAGAGTCTCGAACCTGTGACCTCTCGGCCAGTAATTTGAAAACACAACCGTTCGGCTACCAGCGGCTGCTCAGCGATGTGATCGATTCATACTTAGACAGGATATTATGTGGTTACTCATAATGACGAGGGTAGCCTCGAATCCAATGCGGTCTCACCAGCCGACTTCATCTCTTTCCTCCAGTTTTGGATTTCGTTCTCTGCATATCTGAATCGCTTAGGGTCTGACATTGACCTCATGATTGGAGAAGTTTGGAATTTACTGAGCTCTGAGCGTAACAACCAACACACATAATCAATACTTTCCGATCTTCCACTACCTAATGAAACATTCCGCGTGTTCTCATTTGTCGCAGTAAGCATATGAATGCACACAGTCCCTATTGTTTAAAACAGGTTGTGCACAACTTATGCATTGATAGGATAAATTCTTCATGTATGAAAGTTTGTTTCTCTGAGCTTTTATTCTGTTGATCATCCTCAGTGTTGAAAAAATTTCAAATCTCTCGCACTAAAAGTTAAGCTTAGGTAAGGTCGGGTCTTGATTTATCCGAAGGATGGTCAGGTCTGGCCAGTTCACTTTTGAGAAGCAATTGGTTGTACGCAAACAAATCAGACCAAAGATACTATCCGGAAAATTCTAAAGACTTATACTCTGGTTCCGCACCCGCGATTCAGAACAGAACATACAGATTAGTAAAACAAATACGGATAGCTGGTTATTCGTAGATGTTTCACTTTCCACAATGGCCTAAGACAGTCTGACGAATGAAACCGACTTCGCCGTTTCGCTCATGTGGTCACCACACACAGAATGCTCCAGTGAGGCAGGAAAGGTTGACATTCCGAATGGAATGTGAACTGTATCCTTTCTGGCTTCCACAATACTCAATCAAACCGTTACGAAATCGTTTTGACCGTGCTAGCATGACGAATCCTTTCCTTGTCACGGGAACCTTACCCTGTTCAGATCATGAGATCAACAAACACGAACCTATTTAATTCAGCTTCCTGTCCCGGTTGGTCAGGTAAAATGCGAAAGCCTGCTGTGGTGACTTCATGCACAGTATCGTCGACGGTTTCAGTCAACAAATCCTCACCCTCAGACTATTTCATCTTTGCTGTACGTTTCTGTGTGTTGCCGCCCGTGGTCAGCGCAGTCGTGTAGGCCTAGTGCCAGATATCTGCGAGTCCCACCGTGATTTTACCGAGGACAAAGGTGACCTAATTTGAATATCTATAAAGCGTTCGGACGGGAGTGAAGTGAGCATGAATACTAGAAATCCAGAAGCCACCTACGAACTCATCAAAATTGTCCAGCAAGTTCCACAGCAACCGCGGCACTACTTGACTACGAAGTCCTGACAGGTGGACCACTCGGTCGACAAAACCAGGACACTTACTTGGTCGTTGCTTGAGACGTTGGACCAACTAGTCGTATGACTCAAGCGCGAACTCGCTCACCTGTTCAGACCTGAAAATTCACATCCGTCCATCATGCTCTGGTGGAATATTAGTGATACGTTCGTCTCGCATGTCAGATGTCCGGAGTTCGATCCCAAGGATATGCACTGCTGATGAGCTCTAATAAGAGCGAAGCTGGAGTCCAGTTCCCCACCGTTTTGTTGCGTCAGGACAGGTGGACGGCTGTTCGGACGAGAGAGATGTGAGCATGGATCCTACAAATCCCACAACCACCTGCAATTAAACAGTGTTACCTATCGGAAATTCCCCATCATCTTCCTTCACATCTCCCGCCCGACATTTTCGGAGACAACAATCGGTGCACAATGTTTTATCGTTTACAAACCACATCAATACCGAAGGTGCAACAGTTCCTGGTTAGGTGATCGTGCTGAAACGAAACCTTATTATACGCTCGATTCAAATTTATTGGTTGAATGTCACGTGGAGCGGCTGGCTTATTGTAGGCTGCGCCAGGGTCTACTGAATACTGCTGGGGTGGATTACTATATACTGACTACTGTCGCCCGTATACGGAATACTCCCTAGTAAAGACCAGGGAAAATTCTTCTACAGGGAGAGATCATATGTTCTCGCCATTTTGTGTGCAACTTATGTACCTTAGGTTAAGAACTTGATGCGAAAACACTGTGCGTAATTGGATTTTGGCAAAATCTCTGAGTAATGCACAATCGACAAATCGGCTAGCTAGGGTCTTGAATGTGACCTTGAGCATCTGTAAAAGTCTATTTTGCCCGGACAAACGATTAATTACGCCGTCCAAATTCGGCTCCGTAAGTGCACCTTTCTTCTTGTTTATTTCGATGGTGCGTAGATCCGGTGCTCTTTTGGTGACTCCTGAGTTCGTACATGCTAGGCTGCACCAGATTTTGGATAGACAGTTGAACTCTGAGATTCATTCGCACGCTACCTGCTGGCTTGAGCGACAACATTCAATAGGCTGTTGTCTTCAAACAGCCTCAACTAATCGAAAGTAAAATAAACACTGCTAAGGCATGTTCTTCAGACATCAGTCAGCACAATGAAGATCTTCAACGTGCTATTCTTCCCGTTTTGATTCCGGTGGTATCAGGCAGGGCAAACTACCACACCACCACACCAACAAAGTTCATTCTGTCACGAAGTTTCAGCCCTTCTGTGCACAGCTCAACGCATCCTAGCCCCCTCTCCCAGCTTCCGTGATTACTGCCCTGACTATCTATCCGATTTAGCATAGAGTTCTGCGAACCATAGTTTTCGAATATTGTATCCATGTCAACGCACTTTACACCACATGGCTTGTAGCTAAATCGTTTCGACTGGTCAGCTTCGTGTCATTTACTGGCGAAGTATGGAAAACCACTTACATTGCCCTTTTCGCTCCTGTTTCTTTCTGAGTGTGACCAAATCCTACTAGTTTAGGAGGATCCAGTCGCACTTACGCAATAAACGTTGACGCTAAAATGCTTCTTAACCGAATTTGTTGGCTTCAGGTTACCGAGACACTGGCCGCGAACTCAATAAAACGGTATACCGAAGCCTGCTGACAACTAGGCGTTCGCGTGATTGCACACCATCCTCTCTGACTGTCACCACTTGATATTTTGGGTTTTACATCGCCATCGTCATCATCATCATCATTATCAAAGACAGCAACATCAATGTTGACACTGATGCTTCACTGGCATACAACCATAAGGT
>SJOL01010838.1:858253-871855 GCA_004794785.1 Opisthorchis felineus
CTGAGTGGATCAATGAACATCGTGCGTTGCTCACAATGCCATATTCGATTATGGTTTCTCTACCCACTGAATGACAATCACGTGACCGCGATGATCAATGGGAGATTCATGAAACCGGACTCCTTATCTTTTCCGCAGTGTACCTGCATAACCATGGCCAATGGTATATGAGATGTCGATTTAAGTGAAAAATTTTTGGCCCGCGGTAGGTTATCATTTCATTCTTAGATATACTATTCTCGTTCTAAAAACAAAACATACCATTTGAAGTTTCAGCTTGCTAGGATCACTCGTTAGGACGGGGATAGGGTGATAAAAGACTATTTTTGAATCCAAGTAGTGTTTATTTATCCAAAAATATCAAAGAGCCTCGGCACATCGGTCCCCGATGACGCTGTTGCTGGAGGTCACTTCGGTGGTCACACAGAATACATCTGACTGTTCTTCATAACCGATCATCATTAGCTTTGCACCACCAGGCTGGAAAAAACAATTATGGTAGTCGAGATGAATCGATACATTCTGGTGTGAAGTGTTTCAAGCTGTACGAGAGCCGGTAGATGATGAGTCATCAATGGCCAACATCTGGTACACGCACATGAAATGGTGATACCATTGAGCATACCAAATGAGACCGTTCGCTTACCCTTGGAATTTTTGGCACGCCATAGAAGCTGACGGTCTGGTACGATAGCTGTTCCATATCCGAATAATCACGATTCTCGTAAAAGTTCTCGCTGTCCCCAGACATCGAAGTCCATCCCACACTGTAGTGAAAATCGGTTGCTGGTAGCTCTAGAACAAAGAGACAATCGAAAATTTGGCAAAAACATGTTAGGCTTGTTTAATCAGTTGGAAAATGCTTGGAACCGATTAAGTGGTCATCTATTTCGGAAATGTATGGGAACAATCAGTAGATTTATTGCTGGGCAACTTTTCGCTTTTGACAAAAAAATCTTGGCGTTGTGTTGACGATACCTTCATTGTGACCGAACGTGATGGCGTGAAACACTTCCACGACCGTCTCAATAGTTTAAATCCTCACATCAAATTTAGCATGGAGATAAAGTCCACCTCGGGCACATTACCCTTCCTGGACTGTATAACACATAAGAGTGGTGGAAAATCAAAAACAGCTATCAACCAGAAACCAACAGACACAGAGACCGTCTTGAACTACTCATCAGTACACCCAAAGTCCGAGTACGCCAGTATTGTCTCATCGATGTTTCGTCGAGTCAGAGCGCTGTGCACAGAAGAGATCGACCGAACGGCAGCTCAAATCGAGATTGCCGACAGACTTCAGGAAATAGGATACCCAGTGAGTTTGATTAGGCGGCCGGTATCAAGACCCAGTAGACAATGGATTGGCACGACAGTCATTCCATATAATGCAGGAACATCAGAGGTTATTCGAAGAATGCTGAACATAGCCAACATTCAAGTAACTTTCCAGAAGGGGAAAACGCCACCCTCAGGTTTGATGCAATTGAAAGATCCTCTCTCGGTTGAGAGGACTAGGGACTGTGTGTGTAAAATCAACTTCAACGATTGCACTAAAGCTTTTATAAGACATACTGCCAGGGAATTGCATGCCAGAATTGGTGAGCATACGAGGAGGATAAACAGACCACCAAGAAATGTGGAAGAATACCAAACGTTGATCAAAGACTCAGCGACGGCGGTACATGAGTTCGACACAGGATATAGAACAGATCTGTGGAATGTGAAAGTCTTACGACACGGACTGCGATTCACACTACAGCGGCTAACAGCCGAGGCAGTGGAAATTACCAGGCCTCACAGCGTGAATAGAATCGAGGGTGTGGAACTCTCGAGTGAATTGAAAGCGGTCTTAGATAAGCCGAGTTGACACGTGACTGTGTATGGTTGTCAATGCATGCAGACTCATTAGCAAAAACAGAGGGTAGGAATTCCGACCCGACCAGAGTTCACAGAATCCTTCTTCCTTACACGACCATCGTAGCACTAGCTCATCCACACAAACGGACGGAAAGTGCAAACGACTTTCAAGAGGGATCTTCACGTGAACCGAACCGAAAGAACTAGACCCTAAGCTCGACCCAATCCATGTAGGTTTACCCATCAGATTAACACTTGGTGACCCATCCTAACACACAAAAATCCTTGGCCGACACCTAACACAGATTTAGCTTGTCTTAGCTGAGTGGTCCAGCCTCCGGCTTAAATCTCGACAAACCTCATGACCTAACCACTTGGCCTGAAGAAGCTTGTGTCGAAAGCAAAACGGTGCCCAGGAATAAATAAACCGCTTGTTCCCTAACTTCTCCGAAAACCATGTTAGGCTTTCTTTCACCAGAAAAATACTTTTGATTCTGCACATTCGTTTCGAGAAGCCGAATTCATCCTATCCATTTGGTGGGGATCTCAGCAATTTTATTCAGTTTCATTACTACTAATATCTAATAAAGTAGCGTCTTCAAACACAACTATCTTTTCTCACCAAATGTGGTCAAACATCTACTGTGATTGAGGCGGGATTATTAGAAGCCATAGATTTGCATGCAATGATTTATTCACACAAAGGAAATATCGACCCAGTTATTTCAGCAAACAATGCATGTGGGGTGACATCTTGTTTTCACTTCCCTGAGGAAGACTAGGCTAAGAGGTTGAGTGGAATCGTCCAGCTGTAGCACCCATTCGGTGCCTAGCTGCCATGCCACCAGAAAGAAGCACGAGGGCTGGGGTACTGCCAGGTTGCCCAAGCCTAAACAGGGGAAGTCGAGAGGCGGAGGTTGGGTTCGAACCACGGACCATCTGGTCAGTAAATTCGCGCTCTAGCTACCGGGCCATCTCGCCACGTTAACCAGATAATCAGGTATGTTCTTCCCTATAGCCCATACGAGGTGAGAGACAGGCTATGCTATTTTAAGGTTGTTTATTAGATGGCTGAGACCGTAATTGTGTCTACCAGGTTTGGGTAACCAATGAAACCTTACACTTTGTTCTGCAAGTGGCTCAATGGAACCTTCACAGTCGATATTTTGCCAAAGCGGATAACCATGCCCATGAAACCATCGGATAGTGAGCGGACTCTTGAGTCACTGGAATTAAGTGCTTATCACTTGTGATTTGCCCACACTGTAGATCTCTATCCACACCGCAAATTGTCTCACTGATACCCCCTCGAAAATCGAAACTCTGTTTGAAGCAAATGGGCTAACTTGGTTTGAACTACATAAGCGGCGAAACAGTTTCTCATAATCCATAGGTCATAGATCGGGTACTTCTCTTGCCAAACTAGTGAAAACTGAGTTCTTTTGAGACGCCAAGCAAAAGGGCGAGGCCTCCTTGGAGGGCCAAGCATCAAACCTCCTAGATGCGTCTTATGTACAAAGGTGAACGATAGTCCATATGCCGCTTCATACCGCATAGTGTGTGCATCTTGATGAGATCTCGTGACGCAAGCACGATACCGCGCTCACGCTTATCTGAAATAAACAACAGAAAAAGGGAAACTTACGAAGCCGAATGTGGACAGTGTAATTCAATGCCTCTCCGGGTATGATGGGACAGGGTAGACGCCTGCAGTTGTTCAATCTCACATTCAAGACCGTCGCAATTCGGTGGTTTATTTGTGCTGAATCAAAAAAGCATGACTTTGCACTTTGAAGGTGCTTTGGGTTTTACATGGTTTGACGTTTTTGCGGGCAGTTACTTGGAGTTCGGTCTACATCGTCACACAGACCAGCCGAGTGCGCGCATCCGAAATGGACACAGGAAACAAAGATTTCCGAATGAATAAAGTATTGTATAGTAGATCTGCTTCCAGCTTGCAGATGCAAATTTCTTGTCCATCCAGAAAAACTGGCCTCCCGCTTATCGCGCTTGTGAGCTTAAGATAGTTCAGTGGTTAGGGTGGAAACCTCTTTGCCGGGGGGTCTGTTGTTATAACTCAACCTCAGAATCTCGGCTGCTCGTGTCTAGGCTTGGATAGTATCACAGTCTTCTTGTTTCATTCGGGTGGCATGGCAGCTAGAAAGGGTGTTACAGTTGAACGATTATCGTAGGACTCCATCCACATTCGTGCATATTTGAAAGCTCAGGTGAACAAAAGATTCGTCAAGTAGGGGCCTGAGCTTTTTAGATGACATGAGGAGCGGCGCTCACGTGTCCGATTCGGACACGTGATTGAAATTCGTTTCACCTCGTTTGGCGGGAGCAGTCTGTAATCGCGCGTCAAACATTCACGCCATTTGTTCCGCTATGCATTTTTGCATTGTACTGTCCAACATTTTTTGTTCGCCCCCCTCTCCTTTACTTTCTACCCGCGTCACGAGCAACACTGAAGAGAATAGCTTGGAGAGGCCGAAGTCTCCATGCCGAAAAAGCACGCCTGAAGACAACAATGGCGGATACATGAAAGAGTTTCGATGGACGGGTGATGTGAACTCCTAGCAAAGGTCTACAAAAACGATTACCAATAAAGAACATCTTGTCCTGGAGTGTTTAAGTGCAGTTTTGGTGACCTCAACAACAGTTCGCGCCCTGTCAACAAACCGCGCATTAGCGAAATACACTCATTTGCAAACAAATTTGGTTCTGCGAGAGACTCACCTGGAACCCAGCTGAACCTCTCGTTTGTGATGTTTCCACGCATTGGTTCTGGAGTTCAGTGTGAAGCACATCCTACCGGGTCATCAGGATGACACCTTTTGAAAAATGCAGCCTTTCAAACTGAGTGGATCAATGAACATCGTGCGTTGCTCACAATGCCATATTCGATTATGGTTTCTCTACCCACTGAATGACAATCACGTGACCGCGATGATCAATGGGAGATTCATGAAACCGGACTCCTTATCTTTTCCGCAGTGTACCTGCATAACCATGGCCAATGGTATATGAGATGTCGATTTAAGTGAAAAATTTTTGGCCCGCGGTAGGTTATCATTTCATTCTTAGATATACTGTTCTCGTTCTAAAAACAAAACATACCATTTGAAGTTTTAGCTTGCTAGGATCACTCGTTAGGACGGGGGGAGGGTGATAAAAGACTATTTTTGAATCGAAGTAGTGTTTATTTATCCAAAAATATCAAAGAGCCTCGGCACATCGGTCCCCGATGACGCTGCTGCTGGAGGTCACTTCGGTGGTCACACAGAATACATCTGACTGTTCTTCGTAACCGATCATCATTAGCTTTGCACCACCAGGCTGGAAAAAACAATTATGGTAGTCGAGATGAATCGATACATTCTGGTGTGTAGTGTTTCAAGCTGTACGAGAGCCGGTAGATGATGAGTCATCAATGGCCAACATCTGGTATACGCACATGAAATGGTGATACCATTGAGCATACCAAATGAGACTGTTCGCTTACCCTTGGAATTTTTGGCACGCCATAGAAGCTGACGGTCTGGTACGATAGCTGTTCCATATCCGAATAATCACGATTCTCGTAAAAGTTCTCGCTGTCCCCAGACATCGAAGTCCATCCCACACTGTAGTGAAAATCGGTTGCTGGTAGCTCTAGAACAAAGAGACAATCGAAAATTTGGCAAAAACATGTTAGGCTTGTTTAATCAGTTGGAAAATGCTTGGAACCGATTAAGTGGTCATCCATTTCGGAAATGTATGGGAACAATCAGTAGATTTATTGCTGGGCAACTTTTCGCTTTTGACAAAAAAATCTTGGCGTTGTGTTGACGATACCTTCATTGTGACCGAACGTGATGGCGTGAAACACTTCCACGACCGTCTCAATAGTTTAAATCCTCACATCAAATTTAGCATGGAGATAGAGTCCACCTCGGGCACATTACCCTTCCTGGACTGTATAACACATAAGAGTGGTGGAAAATCAAAAACAGCTATCAACCAGAAACCAACAGACACAGAGACCGTCTTGAACTACTCATCAGTACACCCAAAGTCCGCGTACGCCAGTATTGTCTCATCGATGTTTCGTCGAGTCAGAGCGCTGTGCACAGAAGAGATCGACCGAACGGCAGCTCAAATCGAGATTGCCGACAGACTTCAGGAAATAGGATACCCAGTGAGTTTGATTAGGCGGCCGGTATCCAGTAGACAATGGATTGGCACGACAGTCATTCCATATAATGCAGGAACATCAGAGGTTATTCGAAGAATGCTGAACATAGCCAACATTCAAGTAACTTTCCAGAAGGGGAAAACGCCACCCTCAGGTTTGATGCAATTGAAAGATCCTCTCTCGGTTGAGAGGACTAGGGACTGTGTGTGTAAAATCAACTTCAACGATTGCACTAAAGCTTTTATAAGACATACTGCCAGGGAATTGCATGCCAGAATTGGTGAGCATACGAGGAGGATAAACAGACCACCAAGAAATGTGGAAGAATACCAAACGTTGATCAAAGACTCAGCGACGGCGGTACATGAGTTCGACACAGGATATAGAACAGATCTGTGGAATGTGAAAGTCTTACGACACGGACTGCGATTCACACTACAGCGGCTAACAGCCGAGGCAGTGGAAATTACCAGGCCTCACAGCGTGAATAGAATCGAGGGTGTGGAACTCTCGAGTGAATTGAAAGCGGTCTTAGATAAGCCGAGTTGACACGTGACTGTGTATGGTTGTCAATGCATGCAGACTCATTAGCAAAAACAGAGGGTAGGAATTCCGACCCGACCAGAGTTCACAGAATCCTTCTTCCTTACACGACCATCGTAGCACTAGCTCATCCACACAAACGGACGGAAAGTGCAAACGACTTTCAAGAGGGATCTTCACGTGAACCGAACCGAAAGAACTAGACCCTAAGCTCGACCCAATCCATGTAGGTTTACCCATCAGATTAACACTTGGTGACCCATCCTAACACACAAAAATCCTTGGCCGACACCTAACACAGATTTAGCTTGTCTTAGCTGAGTGGTCCAGCCTCCGGCTTAAATCTCGACAAACCTCATGACCTAACCACTTGGCCTGAAGAAGCTTGTGTCGAAAGCAAAACGGTGCCCAGGAATAAATAAACCGCTTGTTCCCTAACTTCTCCGAAAACCATGTTAGGCTTTCTTTCACCAGAAAAATACTTTTGATTCTGCACATTCGTTTCGAGAAGCCGAATTCATCCTATCCATTTGGTGGGGATCTCAGCAATTTTATTCAGTTTCATTACTACTAATATCTAATAAAGTAGCGTCTTCAAACACAACTATCTTTTCTCACCAAATGTGGTCAAACATCTACTGTGATTGAGGCGGGATTATTAGAAGCCATAGATTTGCATGCAATGATTTATTCACACAAAGGAAATATCGACCCAGTTATTTCAGCAAACAATGCATGTGGGGTGACATCTTGTTTTCACTTCCCTGAGGAAGACTAGGCTAAGAGGTTGAGTGGAATCGTCCAGCTGTAGCACCCATTCGGTGCCTAGCTGCCATGCCACCAGAATGAAGCACGAGGGCTGGGGTACTGCCAGGTTGCCCAAGCCTAAACAGGGGAAGTCGAGAGGCGGAGGTTGGGTTCGAACCACGGACCATCTGGTCAGTAAATTCGCGCTCTAGCTACCGGGCCATCTCGCCACGTTAACCAGATAATCAGGTATGTTCTTCCCTATAGCCCATACGAGGTGAGAGACAGGCTATGCTATTTTAAGGTTGTTTATTAGATGACTGAGACCGTAATTGTGTCTACCAGGTTTGGGTAACCAATGAAACCTTACACTTTGTTCTGCAAGTGGCTCAATGGAACCTTCATAGTCGATATTTTGCCAAAGCGGATAACCATGCCCATGAAACCATCGGATAGTGAGCGGACTCTTGAGTCACTGGAATTAAGTGCTTATCACTTGTGATTTGCCCACACTGTAGATCTCTATCCACACCGCAAATTGTCTCACTGATACCCCCTCGAAAATCGAAACTCTGTTTGAAGCAAATGGGCTAACTTGGTTTGAACTACATAAGCGGCGAAACAGTTTCTCATAATCCATAGGTCATAGCTCGGGTACTTCTCTTGCCAAACTAGTGAAAACTGAGTTCTTTTGAGACGCCAAGCAAAAGGGCGAGGCCTCCTTGGAGGGCCAAGCATCAAACCTCCTAGATGCGTCTTATGTACAAGGGTGAACGATAGTCCATATGCCGCTTCATACCGCATAGTGTGTGCATCTTGATGAGATCTCGTGACGCAAGCAAGATGCCGCGCTCACGCTTATCTGAAATAAACAACAGAAAAAGGGAAACTTACGAAGCCGAATGTGGACAGTGTAATTCAATGCCTCTCCGGGTATGATGGGACAGGGTAGACGCCTGCAGTTGTTCAATCTCACATTCAAGACCGTCGCAATTCGGTGGTTTATTTGTGCTGAATCAAAAACCGAGAGTAAACGGATCAAACTCAGACTGAGCACATTGTAGAATCGCATCGCGTGCAACATTCATGGCTTCTACCCTCACTTCTAGTCTACTCACTCTTCGGAAGGCACGTGAGCTATTCTTTTAATAATGTCGAAAATGTATGAAAACCTTCGTTCAAAAACCACTGTCTGTTTTTGCGTCATCAGACTTCTATGCAGCGGTAACAGATTTCCTCGTGGATAGAGAATTTATCTAAACTTTTTGGCTCCATTTTGTCCTGGATTGTCCCATCCTTTCATCCCCAAGGGGTCACATGATGGTGAGGTAGGCCGCTCTCAACAAGCTCCCGGTGGGATGCAAATTTTTGAAACTAGGGCTCCAAAACTACTAATGAATACTGATTCTGGTGTCTTGAAGGATAGGTCATCCGAAACCGTCACCAGTCGTGGACAGAACCTTATGTATCCATTGGATACTGATGTAAATACATACTACACCATGACAGAACATATGAAACAGGTCATCTGGCACCACGTGAACCACGATTGAGGACAGTAGCTTGATGAAGGGCTGCTTGACATATCCGGAGCGCAGATAATTTGATGTCACCTGATTTAGCCAGCAGTATGAGATCGGGGTAAGTCAATCTGATCTCACACTACTATCAATCTATAAGTAGCTCAGACGGAGAACACTTTCACATGATGAGTGGAATTCCCATCTGACAAGTAACCACTCGAGGAGATAGTCGAAACATGATAACGTGATGTTGTTTCTGAGATTGAAAGATGAGTGGCTCTGTATAAGAGAGAACTAATCCCACTGCTGTTCAACCACTCGTGGCCGGACGGTTGTGTTCGACCACTGACGGAAAGCAGCGGGTTTTGGACTCCCTACTGGAGTTTCGTGAGATACGCACTGCTGGTACTTCTCAATGAGTATGAAGCAGCTATACAGTGGTTCTCGGATTTTCAGCATAGATTGGATTCACTTAGAGGACGAAATCTCACGAACTCTAGGTTTCCACTACTCTGAATTAAGCACTGGTCTCGGTAGATGGTAACTTCACATGCATAACACATGACCCAAACAAATTAGTTTGAAGGTTTGGATGAATTCTTTTAGTGCAGTACCGTTTGCTTCACCCAAAAACCCTCTCTTGATCACCTTATTCCGGACACATTATGTTTAGAACCAGAAAATGCCTTGTATAGCGGTAATGCACTTCCCACAAGGTTGCTGAAAACTCTTCGCCAGCCCACGACCGCTTTTGTCCTTCTTGGGGCTCGTTAGGCAGGGGTGATCTCCGAGTTTCTGTCAACCTTGTATTTTACTTGAAAATAAATTGTACGGAATAAACGAAATACACTCATTTGCGTACGTCATAAACGACAGATTCAACTGGGTTCCAGGTGAGTTTCCCGTCAAAACCAAATTAGTGACCAGATGAGTGTGTAAGTCAGAAAATGCCATGTGTGTTTGGAATTGAAGTCAGTTTTAGGGAAAATAACCGCTCTTTAAAGGAACTGACAACAAGTGGCACAGTTAGGAGGTGTTACATTAGACCCAAGTGAAGAACACACTGGGATGGCAGTGAGCAAGAGTACACATTGAAACTTACGGCAGTGCTGGAAGAGCCTTGCAGGCAGCGTTGTAATGGCCGAAACCGCAGACACACAAACAATCGCACACAGAGTAAGCATAACCGGTTGTCGCATCGTGTCCGATCACTCACGGTATTGTCACAATTCACCCACATCGAAAGTCCGATTTAAATAGACTTGCACGCGCAGCTCACACAGCCCCATCAGACCACGCCACTGCGCACTACGGAGATTGTTAGTAATCGCGCCATCATAGTCGAACTACCCTCGGATTGTTTTGATCGAAAATACTTTCGACACAAAAATGTTTACATTCCACTCGGTATATCATTCTATCATTCTGTGACTGGTGATTGAGGGTAAAATAGCAAAGTTTTTTCTCTCTGAAGCGTCTTAAAGCCAACTTGTATTGAGAAGCATCTTTTACGAATGACCAGTCATCGGTTTTAGGTTTATTCCGACCTTTATACCTTGTTCTGATCCATGAAGATCATTGAGACTGGATCAACTGTTAAACGACGGACTCCTCAGGTTTTCCAGATAGTGTTTTCAACTTACCTGCTTATCCTTTGTTGTACATTCCAGTAGGAAAGCACTTTTGTATCCCCTCGCCGGATATCTGGTCAGAAGCATGATTTGACTACTGAGGAAACTATGACCAACCTTGTCTTGGGATCATATTGTGTGAATTCTCATTCCCAGTGGAAGGAAACAACCGATGCGATTTGAGCTGCGATCTCTATCGTAAATGTACCCCTTATCATCACCAAAAATCATTCAAGTCAAAATTGTGCTCGGATGGAATGCCCAATCACAATAAGAATTCTTGACAAGGTCGCAAACCAGAGTGATAAGATTGGAGGTTGAATTGTTGGATACCGAAGCACAATGCATTTTGGAAACGTCACGGAACTGCAGAGGAAAACACCACTAGAATTGGCTAACCTCTGACCCGACAGAAAGAAAACCTCAGTATATACAAAGAAGGAGATCTTGAACATTGTTCAGTCTGGTCAAATCGTTTGGACTGTCGGCACCAGATAAGATGAGAGGTGAATGCGGTCAGCCGTATACTGATGTCGGAGAAACCAGTGGGTGCGCAAGGCGAAGCACGTTTACTAAAATGATACTGGAGAGCATTGGAGAGGCTCAATGGTTATTTTACCAAGGTGTAACGTATCAAAAGATGATGGAGGGGAACAACGTGCGATTTTCAAACTTGTGAACTCCAGATTAACAATTGGAAAGACAGGTCATCATATTAGGGATTTCCAGATGGTCCGAAAGGAAGCGACAAGTGGGCCGGTAATGTTTTTCCCTGGAGCTATACCTTTGCCAGCCTGCAGGTGAGATACGCAAATGTTCGTAGTTTGATCGCAAAAGTACAACGAAACCCGGATGTAATTGTATAGTTATGGACAAGATTTTATCGAAGTATCGAGTAATCTGAAAATGTGTCTTGGGTAGATCACCTAACAGTGTGACCTACAAGCGGTCTGAGATTCGTGCGTACACATGAAATTTTACAAACTATAGTTTCCTAAATCAGTGGGTCTGTTTGCGGTTTTCGAATGTTTCTCAGTTGGATTGCTTAGTTTCTGGACTTCGGATTGAATGATGACGGACATCTCATGTCTCAAGTCGAATCGTTCAGTTGTAGAACCCTTTCGGTGCCTAGCTGCCATGTCAATGGAAGGAGGCACGAAAGCTGGGATACTGCCAGTTTGCCCAAGCCTAGACAGGAGCAGTCTAGATGCTCTGGTAGGTTCGAACCACGTATCTTCCGGTCCGTAAGCTTGCACCTTAACCACTGAACTATCTCGACGCCTACTGTCGGTTCATCATCGTTATGGCGAATAAAAACCGGATGAACTTTGGCATAGGATTCTGACTGGTGGCGAACATGCAATCCACATACGTACACAGTATGCTCAACTGTGTCGGTGTAATGTGATAACTGCGCTTTCTCTCAGTACACGTTGTACTGTGGTTGATGACTGGTCTGCTCTAACGTCCACGCGACTGACCATTTCATTAATTTTAGGCACGATGAAGACACGAAAGCTGCAAACCAATTCTCACTGAACTGAACTCACATAATGTCAACAAACCAATGAGCATCTTGATATGGAACTCTGTTGATAAACAACCATCAAGTCAACTGAGAGCTAATCACACTGCTGTTCAGCCATTCGTTGTTGGACGATTGAATGTTCAACTACTAACCAGAAGGTTCTGGGTCCGAGAATTCCTACTGGAGTTTCATGAGGTGTGCACTGCTGGTGATTCTCGGTGAAGATGAAGCACCTATACAGTAGTTCCCGGCTTTTTAACATAGATTGGCTTCGCTTACATGAGAAAATTTTAACTGAAAATTAGCAAATCCATCATTCCTTCTAGGTTCGGTGTGCAATGGTCGCTATCACAAATTTTTTGAAGCGGAGAACTAGATGTGCTAGTGCGCTAGAAGACCCGTGACAACCAGGAATAACGGACCACCTGAAAGTGACGGCTGTGTGAGGAAACTTGATCATTTTGAATTGAAATTCCCTCCTTTCAGTGAAGCCAATCTATGCCGAAAAGCTGCGAACCGCTGTACACCTGTTTCAGTCTTATTGGGAATAATCTGCAGTGCGCGCGCTTATGATGTCTCCACGACCTTGAACCTACTGTGACAGAATTTCGGTACAGAGTGGCTCAAACATTAACAACGCTGAGTTATCTGATTCAGCATTGGTGCTGATTAACGATTGGAGCCCATCACCAGAGGGATACCAAAAATTTCGGGAAAGTCTTTGAACACCGGAGGAAATCTTCCACAAAGAAATGTAGTATTTGATGGTCTCGTTAAGAAACCCCAGGGTTCGCTTAGATTGTCGCTATTTTGCTGAAGTCTGTTCAACTCGTTTGTTCTTGTGCGCACTTTAGTTTAAATTAGGCTTATCACTGCTTAGCAGACCGTTGGCCTTCTTGACGATGTTCACTTATGTAAAATTTGTTGTTCTTGCCAAACTTCCACTGGCTTTTCTTTCGTAAGGAACTCAACTTTCACTAGGAGACTTCTTCCGGCGGGCTAGTAGATCCATGATTCTGTGAATGTTTGAAGGGCCTCGGTTAGCAAACTAATGTTTCAGTGCTAAATTTTTGATGTTTTTGTACAAGCATTTAGATCACATGACTAGTTTGCGATCCACAAATTTATGGACTTTTTCGTTCCGCATAATGGTCCTTCCACAATCACCCAGATAAGCCGTCATGTTCGTAAATAGGCCTAAAGTATGCCTAAGGATGTACCGAAAATGAGAATTTCCCCGCGTTTTGAAACACCTTGTGCCGACATTGTTGACCTGAAAGCATCTACGCTCTCCAACGTTGTACACCTGCGTTTGGATTTGGTTTAATCAGCGAATAGGGGGAATATGGAAACTATTTCCCGTTCATATACCTTCTGAAGAAAAAACGGAGTTTTGTTGTTGACGTTTTCGTTGATGGACAGCTTCTTGCCGGACACTGAGTTTGCAATCGTACAATTAGGAAAAAACTTGAAGACGAAACAGAACAGTGCAGTTTTGCACGATATTTTGGATTTATTCCGTTGTGTCCCATCAGGTGCATACTACGTCTTACGACAATAAATAAATTTACGTGAAAAATTACCATGTCA
>SJOL01010838.1:874090-900408 GCA_004794785.1 Opisthorchis felineus
CCGTTCGCTGGTAACCAAGTTACCTTAACTATATTCTTTCATTTCACTCATGCGAAGTGGTTGAAGAACCCATAATTTACCTACAAGCTGTGATAACTGCCACAAGAAATGCATCCCACTTCAGCCGGAAGAGTCTGTCTAACATAAACGATCAACATTAGTTTAGTTTAGTTTAGTTTAGTTTAAGAAGACGATAAACATTGCCTCTGATAATGCAGTTGTTTTCGTTTCATGACGTGGTCATTAGTAATCCTGGTAATTCGGAATGCACCATGGTGTGTCGGCGTAGTCTTCGCTGGAACAAATGGTAGAGCGCATCCAAAAAAGGATCGCAGATAACCGAAGGTATCGATCATCAGTTTTCTCCCAGCACTCATTATTCGGCCAGTCATACAATGCCTGCTCGCCTATCCCCTCGCTACAGCACCAATCGCCAGTTATGAACATCGCCGCGGGCCACAGCAAGTCCACATAACCAACCCAGTCCAGCCCAGACAAGAACAGTCACCAATACGAGCCACCATCAGTTTAGCAAACTATGGTAAGACAAAGAAATTTATTCATAGAAAAAGACGTCATCTTTCCAAACCGTTGATAACGCTATGCAGAGCAGCGGATGAACCTAACAAAAGGCATTTTTCCTATACAAAGCAAGCTGACTTCTATCCAACCGTCAATCGGGTTTCCTCAAGTCTGTTTATGATATCTCTGCTGTTGGACGTAAGTCTAACGTTCACACAGAACACCACTGCGCCCATTCCAAAGTCGGCCATTGTAAGAACTGCGCCCCTCGGCTGAAAATAGATAGATAAGGATGAAAATAATTCAGATGAGGTGATTCATTTTACTGGATGGTGTTTCAAACTGCACCAGTACCACAGCAAATGTTACATCATCCGGTGCGAACTTGCAGCATAGTGGAATGAAATGTGGAAAATACCGACTGCATCAGATGAGGAACAAATCTTGAATCTTCACTCACCCTAGGCCTGCTCGGGATGCCTTAGAAATTGACTGTGTGATAGGATTTTCCTTCAACATCCCTACGATCTGGTTCTTCATAAAATTTTACGCCACCCTGGAATGTCCAGCTCCACCCCACGAACTAATAGTAGCCACTCACTGGTTGACCTGGAATAAAAAAGCAATGGATTAGGATTGATCTGAATTGTAATGAGGCATGCTTTCCGAGAGTTCGAACCCTCACATGAAGTGAGTGTGATAATTTAGTCTCCGTCTCGACAAATGCACTCATTTGCATATCAACTGGGTTTTCACGGGAGACCCAACTGGATCTCTCGTTCATGATATTCTTCAACTGAATGTGCTGCACCAAGGCCACCTCATGTTTCAGTTGGTACGCTTTTCGAGATATCACAGTATATTTTCATAAAGCAAACTACTCACAAGGTTGCTAGTAGGTTGCTTGTTCACTCGACCGAAACACCGCACTAGATGCCGCAAATAGCAAACTTACTTAGCCGGAATTGGACCGTGTAATTGATTGCCTGCCCGGGTGGGATGGGGCACGGTAGATGCCTGCAGTTGTTCAACGTCACATTCAAAACTATTCCTCGCTGACTCAATCCTATTGCTGCAGATGGTGATAGAAAAGAAACGGAGAGATGTTGGTTTTTGACAAATGCCTTTTGCCCAAACTGAGTTGTCGTCAAAGTTAGAATCACACATTCAAGTGCTACTTCGAAGACACACACAACTTTACTTTCTCGCCTGTCTAATTGACTATCCCCCTAGGGTGGTACTTTCCCGACCGCGAGCGTCCGTGGCCTACTGAGTGGAAAAAAGCGAACTTATTCCGCTCATTTCGACGATTTTTTCTATTAGTCTGAAATCTTTGTTATCAAGGTGCGTTGTCTTCACCATCTCGTCAAATTAACACTGCTGGCGAATCCGCTTTGAACACTGAAGTGAAATGCCTCAGGATGCATGCGGATTGGCTCATTCGATTGTCCACCTTATTGGCTCGTGAGTGTCATTCGCTTTACATAGGACTATCGATTAGTTGAGTTATTTTCACCAACCAAATTTGTGCAACTGTCGTTCCACTTGATGGGGACAACATACAGACAGCTAGCAGTCAGTCAGTATCACTAATATTTGATGCCTTTAGGTCTCCAAGACAGACTTTGAATGTCTCGTCATCATCATTATCATCATTACCAATACAACAGTGATAAATACGGATGAGGAATGACCATACAGTCATGAGGGGGAAGGGTTGGGTTGGCAATTAAACCTGCTGCCTTAAGGAGGACGGTCACGAATCAGTCGCCTACACCTTCGAACAGTGTTAGAATAAACACACTAGAGCGTCATATCGGAGTAATGCACAATCAGCTGGATCAACACAGCTTCGTTCGCGAACCTCATCCGACCAGAGGACTTTAGCTAGGCAGTCCGACTAGGAAATTGCAGCGTGCGCTCCATCGACACCGACTGCGTGCCATGTTCTGTAGGGTTTCCAACAACCTGCAAGCAGGATCAGGGCCCCAGTGAGGGAGACGTGAGGATCCTACAGTACTTAGTGTGACAGTAGCCGCTTTCATTTCACGTTGCCATGTCATGGTTTGTGTCCCGCAAACCTTTCACCAACAATCCACTGGAACAGAAAACAGCACGTTTCTCGGTAGACGGTGGTTGGGCATACGCAACACATGCCCGAACCACCTCAACCTGGTAAGTTAATCTGCTGGTTACGCGCTTTTTCGATGCGTACTCGCTGCAGCAAGATAGACTGTGCTATGCTACGGGGATACCGGTGATCTAACACTTAAAGACGCCTCAAATCTTCGGATAGGAGCAACCAATTCTCATAACCATAGAATAAGAGCGCTCTTACAGTTGCTTTGTATACACTTCAAAATACACAGCAAAATTCGGTTCTGATGCCACAACTGAGGTAAGTTCACTGACGCAACTCGAGCCTTGCTTATCCGCGCGTTGATTTCATCCGCTACAGTAAATCACGGCTAATACAGATTTTTAAGATACGTGAGCCAATCGACACACTCAACCTCTTCATTCTGAAGTTTCAGAGCAGCACAAGGGGATGGTAAATATTAAAGTAAGACTTTGCAGTTTGAGGATGAAAAATGCAAGCCAAAACATGGGGTCACCTCCAATATTCCAGTTAAAGTACTTGGCGTGGACAAATGATAGACAAACAACAGAACGATGTCGTTCGCATAATCCAAATCCAGTGATCTGTTAGGAAACTTCTGGATAGTTCACTGTATACCCAAAACTGACCGGAGATACGGGAGCAAAGCGCACAAAGAATGCTTACGATCTTAGAGGGTATCTCCCTCCGGCCAAGAATATTTAGGAGAGATAGTCGAAGGATCCTTCAAAGTCCAGGAAGACCGCGAATTTCGGTCATCTGCTCAAGCACTTGACGTAACGTAAAAATATGATCAATGTACCTTCTTCCAGGTTGAAATCCCGCTTGTCCCTCCCGGACTTGCATCCCACGTGCCGAAGGGAAGCCAATAGCCATGTTACGATCGGCGTGAGGCTTCTACCCCTACGATCGGAACAGTCGGTTCGTGTGCCGTTTTTGAACACGGGTACGACCACCGATTAGCCTCAACTCCGTGGAAAACTCTCTTATTCCCAAATAAGTACGAACAACCTAGCCAAAGCGGAAAGAGAAGATTCTCCTCCGTCTATGAACAACACCGAGGGAAGTGCCTCTGGTCCAGCAGTCCGACGGTGCTTCAGGTCAAAATGATCTAATCGAATGAAAGTCGTAGGTACAGCGGCCTGGGGGAGGGAGCAAGTAAATTGCTGTTGAAAATATTCTCTCAGCGATTTAGGCACTGGTAATTGTTATCTCTTAGATTTTCAGTATTTTCTTGACGAACTCACTTACGGGAAGCCTTTTGGACCCCGATTTTAAGGCACTGCCAGCTGCACCGGCAGTTCCATTTCTTGAACTCTCTTGTTCCACCAGACCTCTCTGTCCGCGCACAGGCTAGGTTTGAAATGTCTTCTGAACGATCGTCTAGCCGAAATGAACTCTGAACCATTGGGGAGTCATCAGCGGTCACACATTTCCGCTTGTCCGCCCTGCTAAGTGCATCAAATAAGGCGATCCGGCCGATATCACCACACGACGGTCGGTGTGGCATGTACCAGGCGCCCAAACCTAGATAGGAGAACAATTAACTCTTCTACCAAAGCCTGACGGCAAAGCAGCGGTGGGTGGCTTCAGACTATTCGAATAGGCCAAATTTTGAGAAAGTAACTTTCACATTTGTTCCAATCCTCAACCTGCAGGGCCAGGAAACTGTGTTTGTCAGACGTCTACCAGTGGTAGGAGTGACTTTGTGGATGCCGCAAGAGCATCCCCGAGTACAGCTCAATGGGTTGTTGAGCTACACAAACCGTCGCACCATGATAAGTTCCAGTATCTTCGCAACGGTTTGAATGTCTGCATAAAATTGAACTCAAGTGTAGAACTGCATGATCGAATCTGTTTAGAAGTACACATACTTGTCATCTACGTGCATTCGCGTTGCATTAAACAATAGAACTCACGGCAGTATAGAAACAGTCTGTCAGGTGAATTTGCGGTGCCAAAAACTACCAACCAGAGTGTGCATATACTGGGGGGGGGGGGGAAACAAATCGGCACATTGTTTCTGTTTGACCACTGTTCAGTGACTCACAATGATTGGGGTTTAAATAGGCTTGCACCTATCGACCACACAGCCTCCTCACACCATCCTTGGATTGTTTCGCTCAACTACTGAAGAGATTTTTTTTCAGTCGGAAGCAGTTCACATTCTATATGGTACGTTCAGTCTTTCAATCTCATTCTATCATTCTGAGGTGATGAGCACTCGAGTGCAAAGTTATTTTCGTCCGGCAAACGCTGTCAAATCATCTTTTAGTTCGGAACGTTTGGATCGATCAGAGGGGTATGTGAGTATTATTCTTCCCGATTTGTGTGTTCTATTTGCGACGTGAAACATGAGTGTCGAATAACTCACGATATGAAAAGATGTAGTTGTTAGATTCCCACGACTAAGTATTCAGCTAGTTTACTTACATTCACTCCAGATCTGCACTCCACAGCACGAACGGATTCGTTGTCGAAATCAAGACTGTACCAACTGTTTAACCGTCTGCACTTCAACTCTGCCAGGAGATCACGAGACAGAGTGTACTATAACGCAACAAAAGTGGGGATTATACGTCTCTTTTGAAGGCTTTTTATGAGTTAGAAGACAAGTTTCCTTTCATGAGTGTTTCGGATATTACAAGATCTTATGGATTCTTGAAAGCTAAGCGGAACCAAGTGTTCTTGGGTGATTACTGACCCATATTGGGGCGTTATACTATACATATACAGCCTAAAGGCCTTTCCTGTCTTGGTTTTACCTTCCCCTGCATTGCACTCTAATCACAAGGGCCTCTATTTTTCCCCAATGGATGAAGCAGCTGTACAGTTATTTGTAGCGTAGATTGGCTTCACTTAGAAAACGAAATCTCGGTACCCATAGGTTGATCGCATCGACGTTGTGCTAGGAGAACGACAAGACACCATACATCTGGCACACCGAGCGGTTACCACCCACAGCCACCGTTAGGGAATGCAGACTTGGACTACCTAAAGGGGGATGGTCAGACACTGGTACACCTCGTTACAACGTATATTGATTGTGAATGAAGTCACCTTGTTATCTGAACCACATTCCAGTGAGATAAATGGAATGCGGAATACCATCAGTATACTACTGATTCCACTTCATCATGCATATGAGCCAAAACGTATAGGTATTCTCTTGAATTGAGTAATTCGTTACATAACCTTACCTATCAGATTGATGGGGTGCACGTTGAAAAATTCCTCCCCCTTTCGGTTTCACTGAGCCATTCGAACTAATCTGATCGCAAGACTGTTACGCAGTATCTGAAGCGCAGACGACCTACACGCTTCTCAGCGGTTATGAAAATTGGTGAGAAAAGCAGGGTAGTGTCAGTGAATTCCCCGCAGCAAACGCGAGAAACCTCAATGAAAGGCATAACGATGCTGTCTTGATCATCCCCACCACCGAGTGGCAGAAATCGAAGCGAAAAACGGACCATGCAGAGGTAGACCAACCAGTTTTTGAGTGAGGACTGGCGAAGAACTACAGCTTAGTGACCAACTTCACTTGGGAAAATATTACCACGTCGACTCCAGCCGTCGGCGAAGTCGGCCATGTGTTTCCAGACCCGGTGAAACAGCGGTCCTTGGCTGTGGTGAAATTGATGCAGAGATGTCTCTTACTGGATTAACCGACCAAGGTCATCATAACTCCAGACCATTGCATTAAGTAGGACCGGTCTGGCTAAGGCCACGTGACCAAGGCTCGACGTTGCAATCGGGTAACGTGATCTAGCCAAAGATGTCAGTAGATCGGTCACTGGACGAGATTTCGCCCTGTAAGTGAAGGCAATCTCTGCCGAGAAGCAACACACAGCCATTTCATTCTTCCTGGGAATCATCCGCAGTGCGAATCTCCAGGGCGATTCGAACCCATAACCTCCCAGCTGGTAGTTGAAAACGAACCAATTTGGCCACGAGTGGCTGATCAGTAGTGATTAGCTTGCATTTGGATGAGTCAGTCACGGAATTCATATCACGTGGTGACTGTGGTGGTGTCAGGTTGCTAGAAAGAAGCTGACTAACCCATCGACAGTCAAAAACGGGGGCTTCTGTTCACCTTCCTCGTGCGCAGACTACCTCACCGAAATACAGAGAACGGCCGATTGCACATAAGAGCCATAAACCCCGTCCCTGTTGAGCAACCCGATAGCCCATCGACGACATACTCAGCGGAAGGTCGGAAACCACCATCCCAATGATGGGAAAAGCAGGTTGGCAAATAGATTTTATCCGATATCGTCCAGCTGTAACACCCTTGCGGTGCCTAGCTGCCATGCACCCCGGATGCACGAGGGCTGGGATACTGCCAGTTTGCCCAAGCCTAGACAAGGGAAGTCGAGATGCAGAGGTCGGGTTCGAACCACGGACTTTCCGGTCAGTAAATTCGCGCTCTGACCACCGAACCATCTCGCCCCTCCAGCCTGATATCCTTGCATTCAGTGAGGATACACTCCTGGTTCAAGAAGATTCGGCACTTCTTGTATCCAGATGAATGAACAACAAGATACGACAAAGTTATCTGCATCTGGTATTTGGCTTAACATAAGCTCTTGTTCCAAGGGACCGGGCTTTGAGTGACCCTCCCATCAGACCGCGTAGAGGATTGGAGAGATTCTTGGCAGACCTTGCTTGATATTGACAACGATCGAGTCGTTGTTTGCAGACTCCCATGCATGGTCTCTTCACTGAGTTGGGCAATGATTTTAAACGCATGCAACCTGGTTGGTCAGCCCAGCGAACAGAAGAACCAGCTACCAATATTCTTCTCGGGCGGGCAACGCTCAAGCCAGCTCGTCGCTGTGAGAATTTCGCTTGCCGGCAAAACTCCAGCATGCATGAATCGAGGTGACATCATCCATGCGTCACTGTGTATGTTGGTTACGAAACGTTCAGAAAATGACAACCATCTACACAATATGAGCTAACAAGCTCTCGCTTGACTAACATACGCACATGGAAGTTGTGTAGTGCGTTCCGAGTGAACAAGTCCTGAATGGTCTCACCCGCCACCATGACCTCTGCCGCAGTGTAAAAATGTGGCCATTACAGCCATCCACTTAGCTACCTGGATAAAGCTTCCAAATTTGGAACGGGCTCCTGGACAAGTATCACTCAACTGTTCAACCTTCATGAGCCCGGAAGATATGGTATGTTCTCAAACACCGTCTTTGTTGTGTCAGAAGGCCACTCTATGCACCGAAAGATCACCATACCAGGACAGCTGAATGTTGGTCCTCCAATACAGACTTAAGAACTAAACTATGTAGACAAATCTCTAACGCTACCGAAAAAAATAGTCAGACCTGTTTTTGAAAAGGTTTGGAAAACAATCGGTCCCTGGAACTCGGGACCCTCTGCCAGCCAAAGCGTGTCCGCCCACCAAAACGCGTGTGATTTGGACATAAAAATCGATAGATGAATCAAAATACACCTAGATAGACAAAAAACATAGATAACAAAATAATCACATGGATGGACATGATGTGAGTAAAATCTGGGGTGGGGTGGGGACGTGAAAGTACGCAGGAAGTAGGTAGAAAAATCTAACATCGATTAAATCAAGAAAGAGTTAAGGATGGGTTAACATAGCCCAAATGGTCCAAATCTATTTTTTTAAAATGCGGGAAAAGTTAAAATCGGGTGCACACTGTCTGCCGAAACTGTAAGACTTGTTCGACCAAAGTGTCCAATGCTGGGTTAAACATATCGATCACAATGGTCCCCGGTTCGCACTTTCGTTTCTCTATCGTCAAGTCCCACGACTGTGCTAGTTTTGACCAGTTCTTCGAGTTAGTGCCGAGGTCATTGCATGCGATGTCATCTTCGCTTGAGTCATGAAGAATGATTGTCAGCGTGTTGCGACGTGTGACAGCCGAGACAGGATCGGCATCATTGAGCTGATCGTTCTTCAACACAACAGCTTCCACTTGTTGGGCCGCGGTCGAATCGGAATCTGGACTGAGTGGACAGGTAGACTGCAATAAAGCGAAAGCGATTTAGACAGAAAGAGGATTTACACGTCATTTTCAAATAGTAATCATTCAGCTATAACACCCTTTCGGTGCCTAGCTACCTTACCACCCAGAGGAACCAAGGGGGCTGAAATACTGCCAGGTTGCCCAAGAACAGTCGAGATGCCGGAGTTGGGTTCGAACCACGGACCCTCCACTCAGCAAGTTTGCAACTTAGTACTTGGTACATAAACGTACATCGTGAAGTGAAAAGGCAGATCGACTCATTCAACGAAGCGCACATCCCATCCACGGTGGATGTGCTGTCACTGTCCCTAGTTTCTGGTGTACATGAGCAGTTTTCGCTACCGAAAAACAATGTCGCATATGCGAGATGGTCACAAGAGATGTGGGTCTATGGTAACAACCTAGATCATTGGACCAACACAGACGATTAACCACAAACAACGGACAGAGTTGCCAAGTCTAGACAGCATAAACAATCATTTTAAATGTTCCGAATATTAAAGAAAAAACAAGCCCCAAGATGAGTGGGAGGAATCGACACCTACTATGTGACCTTGCGTTAAGAGTTCAGAATAACGGAGTTTGTGGAACGAGCAGCGAGGCAAAAATATTTTGGAAAGCGGAAAGTATATACTCGTCTCAGCGGTTCAACCAGAACTCCAAATTCCATAGCATTCATACCAAAACCAAATTCAGCAACAATCTCCAGTAGCATATTCCTTGAAAAAAAGTATTGCTTCGATCGAGCGCTATGTCAGGTGCACCAGCTGTAATGACATGAAGTCCACGTAGCGCTCTTATAATTCGACTACTCATGAGTAACTAAAAACCGTTTGCTATTTCCCTCTTAAAATCCGCACATCACTGCGTCCGACTGGACGAGGAATTCCAAGTGCAAAAGGCACTCAGCAACCTGCTTTGACAATGAACGGGCAGTATTTAAGGTAAGCATTGCTAACTACATCGATAGTAAATTAAACTCAGCCACCCAGCGAAGCTAGTTGGTTACTGACATGCAACCCCGATCGATGGGAAAGTTAGCAGTGAAAGGTACAAGATTTTCACTTTGGTTACTCATCATTTTCTGGAGCGGCACGGTGATAGCCTCACTTGACCAAGTTGAACACAGGATACACATTCTCCATCTTTTTATGCCTCAGCATGGTCGGGAACTGGTGTCTTCAGAAACGAGTAATGTCGTCCTTTACGCTCCACCGAAATTCTTCCTACAATGTGGCCTTCGCTGAGGAAGTCCTATTCACTGCCCTGTCGTGCTGGAGGTGTTTACACCAACATGAAAGTCCGAAGTTGGGTATCAAGTTGATAGTCCATTGGTTGTCTGTCTAAGCCCTGATTACAAATCAACAGCAGTGGTTAGAGCGCGAATTTACTGACCGGAAGGGCCATGGTTACCCAGGCCTAGACAGGAGCAGTCGAGATGCTCAGGTCGGGTTCGAACCACGGACCTAACTCTAACCACTGAGCCATCTTGCCACCCGCTGTAGTGTGTTCAATACCGTATGACAGCGAAATCTGAACGTTCTGCCTACGACACATTGGAATGCCCGGCAAATTTCACCTATCCAATATCTTGTGGCAAGATCGATTACCTAGCGCCGAAACTTTCAAACGAACTCAGATCAACGGAATGGAGCGTACACCGCGATGCGCAACCGCCCACTCGCGAGCTCAAGGTGGCTTAGTGTGCGAACTTATTGACCTGAAGGTTCGTGGTTCGAAACCAAACTCTGCATCCAGGCTCTTTCTGTCTAGGCCTAGGCAGCCTGACAATATCTCAGGCCTTGAGCTTCCGTGGAGTTGGATGGCAGCTAGGAACCGAAAGGGTGACGGATAATCCCGTTAGGAAACTACTTCACTGTGGGGGCACTGAAGGACGGCGACGGTCTTCGGGTAATTTTGGAAAATAAAACCATTTCAGATGGTTGAAAACTCTGACAGTTGACAGAACAGCCTGGCGAACCGCTGTTTGGACGAATTCGATGAGCCATGAGACACACAACTGAAACCCAAGCGATCTACTCGAAAGGGTTATCATCCCATGTCGAGTACAATTTGAAATAAGAGCCGATTCATTCCGGACTGTTTAAATTAGAACCGGTCTGTGGTGTTACGAGTAGAGTTTGCGTCCGGAAATGAAGTTCACGAGTACTTCCGCGGTGTAGTCCGACGGAAAGCAGACAATAACGATAACACTGGGCGTGGTACTCTAACCGCACCAATAGGCAGCTGTCATCATATAACCATAGCGTTGACTGTCTGAACAAAGGTCATACACGATATAATCGCGCCGTCAGCACGAAAGGCACGAAAACTGGGTCGAGTAAACAAACAGAACAATAACAAACACAAATAATGGAGGTCAGTTCAAATTGATAGTGTGTCAGATAAACAAGACCGCGAAACCACCGAGAACCCGCCATGATCTTCGAAATCTCAGGTGTTGCGGGAGGCAGTCGGTCAGAGTAAAACACTGCTAACCTCAGTAACACTGAAAAGTCGGAGTAGTTAGACAGTCATTACCACTTAACTGTCAAAACGCAGCGGGATTGAGGAAAATTGTCTGAACAGACTAAGCTCAGATTCAACAGACCACTCTGCACACACACACACACACACACACACACACAAACGTACTCAGGCGCCTAAAATTCCCAAACCAGCGCAGATATTTCACGCTTCGCTTCTCTGGTGAGTGCGATGGAGTGGATCGTGGTATTTGGCCTCAGTTCCAGAGTTGAAAGCGCTTTGTCGGACTGGATTAAACGGTCGTCTTTGTGCTCTGTGGATGTCTGGATCAATTAGGATCAATACAGTGGGGTCTGTTGTGTCCGCAGATACTCGAAAGTCACAAAGAAGAGTTTTACCGACATCTGCCACAACTGCTTCGGTTAGCAAAAAGGACAATCATGACGATGAGTGATAAGAACGACTAAGGCTGGCAGAAGGACATTTGGGGGTAAGATTCGACGCCGGAGCTCCCTGGTGATGCACAGGAACTTCTTTAGCTGTGTGCCCGACAACACCTGTTCCTGGTCAGTGCGAACTTTCAGCGCAAGTGCACACAGTGCCACTTGGAGGCCGCCGACTGCAAAACAGTAGTGGATTCAGCGCAATACACTAATTTGCAAACAAATGATTCACTTGGACCATGTGGCCGGTGGAGAGCTCCAATCAATGACTGTCATTCTTTGTGAGGCTCGTGTATCAATCTGTTTTCTCTCAAGATCCCTCAAACTGATGGAATGTCACTCAGTTCATTGACTCCGACAGGTTTCTATAGCTCAACAATATCGAACTGACCTGCTTGGAAAACTACTGAAAAGTCACGGCTTCGCTGATGCTTAAGACTCGCTGGAGGAAGAATGGAACAGAGTGAAAGAAGCTATGATCTCAGCCTTTAGAACTGCCTTCCCAAGCCATCCGGATAGATTACATGGATATCGTCAAGGTCAGCGGACCTTACTGATGCCAGGAAACCATGACAACAACTAGCGGAAGAAGCTCAGAAAGTGGAGGATTTCGCTGCAGGAAACAGGTGTATCCAGTTTCGATCTGCCGGCTTAAAGAAGGTGAATATCAGCAAAACCATTAGTGAAGAAGATGGAACAAATCACTCGCAGAATCGTCGTCTTCAGCAATAAGTTGAGTACTTCGAAGAACAATTCAAGCGACGCTGCCCGACACAAAGTCCCTGAGCGGAACGCTGCAACCCGAGTACAATCGCGTCACATCTAGCTGAAATCGCTGGCGCCATAAACGAGAGCATGTCTCTAAGCCCTATACAGAGTCATAAGCGCTACGATTCAAATCGCTTTTCTATCAAACGGACCAGTGTGTTCAAGAGGAACCTGTACGACCTTTGAACTTGTTTCCCTACGGAATATTCCAGTTCTACGACCTGTCTGTGAAGCAGTCAGTCTGACTCAGTGACCCATGCACCCCTCCGTTTCACTTCGAACACATGCCCCTAGCCACACACGTGATTAATGGCTGGTATCATAAAAAATTGTGATGTATCAGTCAAGAAGACCAATCGCCAGAAACGGACTTTATTGCTATCCTACTTTTTATCACAAGTTCCACGAGTATATACAGTCAACTTCAGGTTAAAATGGCTCGGCTGTACGGGGCACATTTGAATAACCGAGAACAGCGTTGTTTCTCGTGCAGCGAAGACTTACAGGCAGACAAAATACGACCTGGAAGTAGGGGGTGAGGCATGTTACGCAAGGGACCTTCCTCGTGCTTGGCTTCAAACGGTGAAAGATGTTAGCAGTCAGTCAGTCTCTTTCCGAAGTGTCTGGTTGAGTGCTGAAGGCGTACAGACTTCTGCCGCCTGTGATAAGTCGGCCATTCCCTCTCGTCTAGAATTCTTCTTTTCAGCAGGGATCTTTGTGTAAGTAAACTGACAGGGTTGTATGGCAGTGAGGTGGGACTGTTTTCACTGACTATGCTAGCAATGGCTTCGGAACACATAGAAAAGTGAAAAGTCATACTCATGAGAACTGGGTTACTTGGGAAACATGGTTGAATGGCAATCGAGCCCGGATGGATAAGGTTACGGATCCGATTACTCGGGTTCGAACCCCACACGGACACCCTCAGACTGACCTCCGCAGGGATAATACGCACATTTTTCAAGAGCAAATATACAGAGAGAAATTTCGGAAAAAAAGAATCTGTTGGCAAAAGTGACATAGCAATGATTCGAGGAACCTCTCTCTCCCAAGATATGTCTTTCAAACGGCTTTTGGCATGTGATTACGAAAGGTCAGATTGTTCGGAATTTGCAGGTGTGAAGCGCAAAACTCAGAGTACTGCAAGGTTACATATGGATCCAAAACAAACGCAGAGTCGCATGATATGAAGATGTGAAAAATGCAGTTTTGTGGAGTGACTAGCACTTTAGTAAAAGTACAAACAGTATATGTTAAACAGCTGGTGGTGGGACCCCGAGAGTTTTCACTATAACGGCCACGAGGATTGATGGTTGAGCTATTCAAGCTGGATTTTCGGCGCGGCTCTACCAAGCTACTTTACAAATACGGAAAAGTGGCCCTAGCGGGTCGCGGATGTTCGACAGCTCAAGGCGTTTGACAGCCGGTGTCTGAGGATCATCCTTAAAACAAACGACTGTCTAGTCATGGGGTCGGCGGCAGTGGTTCGGAATAACCTTCCTACAGCGTAAACCGTAAGGATACGGAAAAGTCCGTCGCATACATTAAGAAGAACCCTCTTCACAGTGCTTCCAACGAATTGCCATTGCCGAGCAGGTCAGTAAAACGCGACTGGCTACTGTTTGCGGCCTCGGACAGCTAGAATGTGCTGTTTCACCGAAACCCTCAAAAGTCATATTCTTTCGCAAGATAACATTAAATTTGGGACGTTTTACAGGTGCATACACTCATATACGAATAAAAGACCATGGATTTCTGAGCCTGCTGCGTAGAATTGATCTGATAAACCAAAAATGGACAGGTAACCCAGTGTTAACGATTATGGTTGACTCACCTCCTCAAGGAAACTCGCTGGCTCCGGTTCTACTTGCACTGAATTTGTGGCCAGTGCACTCAACTGGCCCAGCAACAACAGATCGACCCAGTTCTCCAATACACCAAACGAAGGTTGGGAAAGATTGGTGACACCACTCATTGGTTCAGACTGTTCGTCCGCGTCCATCGTTAGCTTTGCCCAACTCATGGTCAATTCGATTGCAAAAGTACGCGAACACGGAGCCCACAAATACAAGTGGTCAGTACCGACTGGGGCTACACCACTGGTACGTACTTGTAGCCCAGTGCAAGGACAAGAACTTTTGCCACACAAGCCACCTGTGACATTACAAAGCTTGACCATGGAACACATTTCGGAATGGGAGTTGAACAGTTCATTCATGCGTATCAATGCGCTCCACGTATGCGCAAAGGGTGATAGTTGTTCGTTCTGGAAAGTGGAATGGACAGTAGGTACGAGAATTATCGTTGTGTGAGCTGGAATGGGTGTGACTAACAAAGACAATGCCTCTACCCCACCCCCCACCCCCCGAGGCGATGGAGTAGGGAATCTTAGTCACCGTTGAGTGATACACACACATACATGTTCAGCTGTAACACCCTTTCGGTGCCTAGCTGCCATGCCACCCAAAGGAAGCACGAGGGCTTGGATACTGCCAGGTTGCCCTAGCCTAGACAGGGGAAGTCGAGAGGCAGAGGTCGGGTTCGAACCACGGACCTTTCGGTCAGTAAATTCGCGCTCTAACCACTGAGCCATCTCGCCCCAATTTCTGTGCAAACATTGATGATATGTGTTAACCGGCCTACCGGTTCTTAGGTCTCCCTCTAGTCTATTGAGATTTTGTCCTGTAGGTGAAGTCAACCTATGCTGAGAAGACGAGAAGAAGCTATTTCATCCTTAATGAGAACCATCAGCAGTGTACATCTGACGAAACTCCAGGGTATCTCAAACCCGCGATCTCCCGGCTAGGAATTTGAACACTTAAGCGTCCGGCCATGAACGTCTGACCATCAGTGTGATTAACTTGTACTCGGGCCAATCATCCTTCGATCACAGAAACTAAATCACGTGACCTCACGTGTTGACTGGCTTCTCGAGTGAAGACCTCTCAGATGGAAGTTTCACTCAATGTGTGAATTAGCCTTTCTCTCTTCTGCTCAAGGAAATCAGCACTAACGCCCGTATTTTGAGAACCACTATCTAGGGGTGCATCCATTCCATGCATCCTACAGGGAAAATCATAGAGAAAATCCAGAGGAAATCGTAAGGGCACCTGATCCGGCGGGGTTTGCAAAGACTTCTGTGCTCACAACACAGAAAGAAACAGAACTAGGAATATTTTGGGTGATAACACAGCTATCTCCGTAAGATACAGACTATATGCAGTCCACCCGGAATCGCACGCACGCACCCGCAAAACTGTCCAAGCTTTTAACGAGATTTTCGTAAACAGTCAGAAGATTTCGTCTCGGCGATCAGCACATCCTTCAACGGACAAGACCGCCTCAAATGCTGTATGTCAGTTTATCCCCATTTGCGGTGACACCTGGGCAGAATGGAATAAGGTTTCCGCCAGCATGTGAACGAACATCCCCCGAAACGGCTGAGAGAATGGTTCACAGGGAAAGGACACACCGATTGAGTAAACATCCGCTGCCTGAAACAGGTCAGGGGTCAAACCCTGGTTACCTAACAGTTTTGTTATGTGCTTCACACTTTTACGAAGTAAATACAGCTGTTAGAAAGTTCTGGGGCGAATGAGTCTTTGGTAATGGACACGTGTAGTCACCCACTGAGTTTCGAATTTTGAATTTCAGTTAGTTCCAATTTGATGGGAAACTGGAGATCCGATCCGAAATTATGGCGTCCCACTTTTCGGGGAAATACTGACCACGCAAAACAGGCAAACAAGCAGAGCAATCAGGAAGTTTTTTTATATGCAGTGGATAAACGAAAATGACCGTTTAAGAAGACGGGACAGCTATTAAGTAGTCAGTGGGGAGGGGGAGTTTGCGTGCGATTTGTGGAGAAGAGGTGGCCAGGATCACCGCAGTAACTCTCCACACCGACTGTGAGTACAACACGAAGGACTACACAGCCGGATTGCAGTCACCTAGGCAGTTGCTTCACTGAGCCACAACTGTACACAGTTTGGTTCCCTGAAATGGGTAGATTGAAAGGAAGGCGCCCGACAGTCAGATTACGTGGGTAGGCCCAAATACATGCAGGACTCGCGGAGGGCTTTGTGAAGTTACTAGCAATTCAGGCTACGCACGACCAATACGTTTCCTGCGCCTATGCATCTGTAAAAAAACTGTCATCCGAAAACCTGGAGACCATTATATTGTCCAGTATTTCAAAACAAACAATTTTGTTGCGGTTAAACCGGCTAAACTCAGTTCAGGCATTCGTTCAGTCTGTTCTTGAATTTCCAGGGGAACTCCAAACACAACCATCATAGTGTGGTTACGGGGTCCAGCATGAAGATCTTAACTTACAGCGGCAGCTGCTTGTGCGGACCGATAAGGTATTTCAAAGTTCTCACAATGTGCGCGAAAACACCGAGATGTAAAATCGGCATCTAAGCGGCAGCGAATTACTCCTGTTTGATTCTACTAGGTGTCGTGGAAAGCGCACTTAGACATTCGCCGAAATTGACCGCGCTGTTGGCAAATTTCTACTGCCAAACAGTGATTATGCCTATTCAGTCGAAGGTCGAACGTGTGCAGATGTGAGGTACCGTAATCCTTCTGGAGCTACACAGTTCAGAGGCAGTAATCTGAAATCTTCTACGGGTATTCTTAGTGGTCGAAACGGTAGCCGCATACTTAAAGCACTCGGTTTGAATGTATGCACCTGATGAAGACCAGTACAATACTCATACATTCGTTTTGGCAAGTACAGTGAATTTTGCTAAGGTCGAGACAACGCAAGCACTCTTGCTGACAGAACAGACGAGAATAACTGCGATGGCCCGGAATGTAATTCCACGTGTGTGTGTGTGTGGGAGGGGGTTGGACGGTTTGGGGCACGAATCATTGAACTTATTTATTTTGCATAGACGTAACGCACTACTCACAAGGTTGCTGGATAACCGAGTTAAGTTCCAGATAGCTCAGTGGTTAAGGCGCGAACTTACTGACCGGAAGGTCCGTGGTTCGAACTCAACCTCGGCATGGATCTTCTAGGCTCGTTCAGTCGTCCAGCTGTAGCACCCTTTCGGTGCCTAACTGCCATTCCACCTTAAGGAAGCACGAGGACTGGGATACTGCCAGGTTGCCCAAACCTAGACAGGAAAAGTCGAGAGGCAGAGGTCGGGTTCGAAGCACGGACCTTCCGGTCAGTAAATCCGCACTCTAACCGGTGAGCCATCTCGCCCCTTTTCTGGGCTGGAAAAAACTGACAGTATCTCAGCCCTCATGTTTCCTTCTAGTAACGTGGCAGCTAAGCACAGAAAGGGTATTAAAGCTGAATGACCGACATCACAACAGTTTGCATTAGTACCGTGAATATGATGAGGCTTGCGGAGTTAAGACATTCCATTAAAATGAACCCGAGATAAATTTGGATTCAGGACGAAGAAAACAACCGAAAAACAGTACCATCGAAAGAACTCACAGTGAACAGAATATTGCACCAAGCACCGTTGTTTTTTTGCAATAAAAACATTTCGTTAGTAAACCAAGAAGTATTTTTCATCCGAACGTGCTCGAATCCGTCGACTAGGTGCCGGACAAAAGAGCTCAGCTTGTCAGGACTGCGAGTGAACAATCGGGAAGGTACCACTTCAACTGAGAGTTGACCGTGCGGAAGAGACCCACAGGAACATAGTACAGACTTTGGGGTGGATATGCTACGTAATAGCAAAGGCTTCGACAGTGTCGCATCTACGATCGTGCACGGCGCCACTTGTGTTCCGACCATTTCCAATAGATAGTGCTAAAACCGATCAATACCATAACACGTGTCGCGGTACATTCATGGGTTATTTAAAGTGAAACAAAGAGAAGCACTTAGGTCAGACATTTGCCAGTCCTTTCAGACCAGGATCCTGAGAAGAGGGCGACGGTTCCGATGTGCTATCCCCTCAGTGTATGGATATCATGAGCCCCGTTAACTAAACCGACTATCATCACCTCAACATAATCAGCTGTGAACTACATACGAGTCCTACGACTGTTAAGGCTGTCGCAGACTTACTGGAGGCAAAATTTCGAACTATTATTGCGTAACTGCAGCGTTTAATCGAAAAGGAGTGTGCGCGCTGGTCAAGAAGTGAGATAAACACAGAAACCTGAAGAAATGCAGATGATGGAAAAAGTCAGAAGCCATTCCAACCAGTCTGTGACACAGGCACCCTGAGAAACCTCAACGAGTGGAACAACTAGGGACAGAAACGACACACACATCCGAACGAAGAGGAAAGAGTGGGTGGTCATCGTGGAACATTCGCTGTTTTTAGTAGAAATCCGGCTGAGCAACTGCAGGCGCCCAGCCGAATTGGTCTTGAGTGTTCCGCCCAGCGAATCAGACATTCTTCGTTTTACAGAGGTGAGTGGACGGTTTTTATCAATGATTGTTTCGCGCACTGGAGGTCTCTTTGAGCCTGTTGCACGTACCAGTTGTAACCTGGTAGTATCCCAGCCCTCGTGCTTCCTTCGGGTGGCACGGCAGCTAGGCACCGTAAGTATGTTGCAGCTGGACGATTTGAACGAGTTTAAGCGCATTCCCAGAATTTCTAACTTATGTCATGTCCTCAGCCTTCTGGATTCACCAAGCTTCTCAGTCAGCATAGATACTCTTTTCACATCAAATATAACAGTTCGTCGGGTTGTATTGTACCCTTGACCTAGATGAAGGCGTCTCAAAGCTCCGAACAATTTTAGTGTTAGTCGAGGTACGGTGGTTGAATCAAGTTGGTTGCCCTGTTCTACAAGCGGAGCGTCCGGCGTCTTGCATGGTTGCGGACAGTACCATTCAGTATGAGTGAACACCAGAAGACGCATTATCTGAAGGAGACTTTAGTAGCTGGTTCTGGTTTACTTATTTTCCATCAGGGTCCCACGGCTTCTCAATGACCGGGTGAAGTGTGCACATTTTACGCGTCCCTCAAGAGCGCAACGAGCACCAACGAACAAGCGCACGATCTGATTCTAAATAGGTATTCCAGTACCAGCGACTGTCAGTACGTGAACCACACCACCTGTAGCTGATGGCAATGTGGTGCGCCTTTGTTGGAGGTTGCCTCGAAGGCGAGGGCACCACGTGGCCAAGCGGTTTCAGGTATTCCGAAAATCAGTACTGCAAAGAAAGTCTGCGGTCAGAACATAACTGCAGCAGGCATTCGCCACTGTCCGTGCATCCCGGTTCCCGTCCAAGACGACTACCTAATAAAGCCTAAGCAGCGCCAAATCTACCTACTTGCGAATTCTTTTCCTCGGCAACCACAGCAATGTCGGAGCACTTAGCCCGCCACTCAAAGCGTCATAAGAGCTGTCTTTGAGTGCGGCAGAACTGCAGCCTGTAGGTACGGATACAGTGAATAGGCAGCGGTCAGAAGATACTATCGCAGATGTTGTCAAATGACGCGCACAGAGAGAACCATCAACAGGCAACCATCAAAACCGGGATCCTTCAGTTCTGTGGCCTAAAACATCAGCAGAAACAGCCAAGGCAGTTTCTGAAGGTTTCAGAGGTATGCAACCAGAAATGAAAGGAAGCCAACAGGAAGGTCAGTTCAAAAACACACCTGGATTTGGAATCTTTTATCCAGAGACAGCACACATCAATAGGAAGGAGTCCAAGGTGCACATAAGAGCAGTCTGTTGTCCGGCTTTTTTCGGAGTGCGAAAGTTAAAGGCTGTCAGGTGAACTGACCGTCGGGGTTTGAACAATGATTTTGAAGTGGCTACGATCGTTCCGGTCAAGTCAACCGCATACTGCAGCTACCAGCAATGGGCGGCGAACGGCTCTGCCAGTAGCCTGTTTTCGCTTACCCAACGTGTTGTGCGCAGCAAGTAAGGTTACCTGGTTGATGACGCTAGGCGACGGCCGATGTGGCATGGAATGAGTTGTAATTGCGCGATTCATGGTTGTACGTGGGTTGGAATATTTCCGAGGCATCCATGCCTACATAGATGGACGATTGGGTCCTCAACCAAAGCTTCTGGCTCTACAGTCTAACCGCAACACAGCGGTGGCTGGCGTAAGACCATCAAACTAGCCTACACTTTTAACCAAGTCGCCACATCTCCCAATTTCCAACCTAGAGGACTGGGAGATTTCCAACACTGACCAAACTGGTATGAAATGCTGAGTCACACGTACATTCCCTAGTATAGGTTACGGATGTGCAGAAGCCGCCATACCACCGTACGGCCCACTCTCTTCGTGACGGATGGAGGCGGTCATTTTAAGATAGACGGGGTATAGAAGAACATTGACACGGAAAGGCAGATTATTGAACAAGAACAAGAGAACCGATACAACACCAACGGCATTGATGTTGATTGAACCAGTCAGCGCAAACACAACCATTTACTAGAATACGGTCCAGTAAGGCGAATTCAGCCTTGGTGCCAAGCGCAAGTCCCACGCCGAAGAAGCCATGAGCCACTGCATCCGGATCACCAGACACTTGAAGAGCAAAGTGCGAAAAAAGGTAATCGTTCGGCTGTAACACCTTCCAATGCCTAGCTGCCATGCCACCCGAGGGAAGCACGAGGGCTTGGATACTGCCAGGTTGCCCTAGCCTAGACAGGGGAAGTCGAGAGGCAGAGTTCGGGTTCGAATCACGGACCTTCTTGTCAGTAAATTTGCGCATTAACCACTCGGCCATCTCGCCCCCGAAAAAAACTGCGTCCGTATCGGTCAGTTTGAGATGTATGACCCAACTGGGGTCCTGATGCGTGTTTTGGAGACAAAACATACATCGATCGTAAGAAGGAACAAGGTCCGAGCAAGAGCTACCTATTGCCCAATTCAATACGGAGTACGGTGGTTAATGACATTGGCAGAAATGTTTCAGTCGCGCAGTCAGTGGCGCTCGTGCATCAAAGTTATCGCCTTCAATGCGTAGCTATCCAATTTCCGAACAAACTGAACATGCCTTCGCCTCCAAGGCTTGGTTGTACGTTCCACATCCCCGTTTTCCGGTGATCGAAACTGCAGCAGCTGAAACCAGTGTGCCTATGGTACACGCTTTATAGCTGATAATTTGAATTGAATTGAATTGATGTAAGGCAGATTACTCGTATTTAATAAGAGTTTATTCTTATTTACTTTACTGGTCAGAATCCCAGATACGGCGGAACGGTTAGATGATTGACAGATACTCCGGCACAGAGAGACTGGACCACGTGATGTGACGGTTTGCGCGCCTCTGTGACCCATTGAGCTATATTGAGTGGTGTCCGGATGACACTCAGTCTCTCAAACGAGGTCGGCCACTGGTTAGAGATCTGGCGAATAGAGTCCCTGGCCCTCCAGGTTGCAGGTTGGAACATGTGTGGCGAATCGTTCGATCAAAATGGTAATGCACTTGCATCTCCTGCCAAACGCCACTGCCTTGCGGTCGGGCTTATGGGTAAAAGGCTTCAGACGAGGACACTAATCGTCCTCCTGCATAGGTATGGGCGCACTGCCAGTACCCCCGCCGACGTACAACCAATAATAATCTCATGCCACGGTCGTCGCGTGGTGTCACCAGCCGGGTTGCCTTACTTGCTGCATACGGCAGGGCAAGTAAGAGAAAGCATGCTACTGCTGATGTCTCCCTTCTTTACACTTTCAAGTTTTCCTCTTCCTACCCCACCCCACTCAAGTTTGTATTCTCTCTCCGCAGGTCCCAGCACCAGGACTGACCGCTTTGTTCGCCATGCATCACGCTCAGCTGCAGCGTCTGTGTCCGACTTCAGTGACATCCCTAAACATTTCGAAATATGTCTTCAAAACCCGAAACCCGGTCTACTTACTTGCCGTTAATGTTCACACACTCAAGCAATCAATTCAATTTATCAGCTATAAACCGTGTACCATAGGCACACTGGTTTCAGCTGCTGCAGTTTCGATCACCGGAAAACGGGAATGTGGAACGTATAGCCAAGCCTTGGAGGCGAAGGCATGTCCAGTTTGTTCGGTGATTGGGTAGCTGCTCATTGAAGACGGTAGCTTTGATGCACGAGCGCCACTGACTGCGCGATTGGGCCATTTCTGCCAGTGTCATTAACCACTGGTGATTTGAGTCCCGGGGGACCCATTCAGGGAGGCGGCAGTTGCCCACCCGACTAAGTTTACTGGTTATAGTTTTAGTACTTCGTTACCAGGTCATACACTGTCCACCTCTCGGTTGCTTTCACTCAACACAGGGCTTGGCGAAAAGAGCTCTGCGAGGCAGGCGGTTTCTGACACGCGAAGTACATGTCCTAAACAGCGTAACCTATGAAGCGTGAGAATTCATCTATCACGGGAGAGTTCATTTTTCCTAAGACCATCTGGCGTACCTCAGTATTGCTAATTCTATGTTCACACCGGACCTGACCAATGCTTCGGAGACACCGATGGTCAAACACTGACATCTTCCGTATGTCCTCTGCGCGTAGGGGCCACGTCTCTGATCCATAAAGCTGTATGGATCGCACCACCGCAGTGTAAACTATGCCCTTGAGAGACAAACTCACGTCATATCAACGCCATAGATGTCGGAGGTTGGCAAAAGCTGCCCTGGCGCTTCCGATTGGAGAAGTAAGCTCATCTTCAGCCAGTCCACCGGAACTCATACGGCTGCCCAGGTAAACAAATTTATCCACCACGTCGATTGGCTCGCCTGCAAGCATGAGGTTTGGGTTTGATCCCACCCAGTCATGTGGCAGCACTTTACACATTGCAGGTGTGAACCGCATGTCAAACAGTGCGGTTAGGTTATTTAAAATCGTTTGTATTTGGGAAGGATCTGAACCAAGGAGAGCAATATCGTCCGCATAGTCAAGGTCTGTGAGCGAACGTCCCGGGAGCATTTCGATTCCTGAGGTTTCAGAGGCAGGTAGAGAAATTTCAAGCAGCACACCAATAACAAAGTTGAAGAGGAAAGGGGAAAGAGGGCAGCCTTGTCTTACCCCACTGGACGTGGTGAACTCAGGCGAGAGCTTCCCGTATACTCGTACGCGCCCACGTGAGTTCGCATACAGTGCCCTCATAAGGGATAGAAATTCGGAAGGGACACCTTTGATCCCCAGACACTGCCAAAGTTTCTGACGATCGACAGAATCAAAATCAGCTTTCCAATCAAGAAAAACGACCAACGTGGGCCGTCTGAAGGAGTGGCGCTGTTCAAGAATTTGTTTCAAGGTGAAGATATGGTCGATGCATCCTCGACCAGTGCGAAACACAGCTTGATTCTCACGAATCTCTCTCCCGATAATCCATCAAATTGCATAAAATAATGCCACAGAACACCTTAGATGTGACGGATACCAGGCTGATACCACGATGGTTTTCACATGACGTTCTTGCTCCCTTTTTGAAAACTGGGATGACGGTCGAGGAGCTCCATTCGGCTGGCATTCTGTTTTCGTTCCAAATCTTCTGCAGTATGGCTGCCAGGCTGCTCACCAGGACCTCGCCACTTTCCTTGAAAAGCGCGGGGTGTAGACCGCCTGGGCCAGCTACCTTGTCGCGCTTCAGGATTGAAATCTCACGCTGAATTTTTGGTTGCTGATGGCGGGTAGGTGACAATGTTCCATTCGGACCCGCTTGTTTCTTCCAGCAGTTATGCTGAAGGAGACCAGGTGAACTGTTCTTGGAAGTGCTCAGCCTACGGCTCAAGACGGCGATTGAGGAAGTGAATTGCTGTTCCGTCTTTTTCGCACATTGTCTCACTGACACCTACCTTCTTTTGACCCGTTGATCGAATCAATTGAAACAGGACGCGGTTGTTGCCTGCAGCGAAAGCCTTCTTCATCTCCAGGGCCTTCGAAATCCATCAGCGTTCTGTCATTCTTCAAGCTCCTGATTATCCAGTGTTTGAGGGACCTGAGTGCGCCATCATAGTCGCTAGTTGCTGGTATGGCGTTTCTGGCAGCAATGAGATCTGCTGATCTCGTAGATATCCAGTGTTCATTGAGTCGAGTCAGATGGGCTGGACACAGTTCTGAAAGATGAGAGCGTAGCTTCTTTAACGCGCCTCCATTCAACCTCCAAGCAATCTTCGTTATTCGCATGACTGTGCGTTTCCAGTAGCTCTATAGCCAGATCAACTCGATACTCTCAAGCTACCAAAACTTGTCGAAGTTGATGAACGGAGCTGCTCCCCTTTGGCACGCGTAATGCTGACAGAAAACAAAGGGCCAACCGGGACCGTACGATGGCGTGATCAGAGTGAAGTTGCGTACCCCAGAAGGAACGACAATCCTTAACTGAAGCTCTCCATCGGTAACTGACAATCACATGGTCCAACTGAGTTCGTGACTGTCTTGTGGTAGGTGGCCTCCAAGTAACTCGATGTGAGCGTTTTTTTTGGAAGTTTGTACTGATCAGGAAGAGACGATGATCTGCACACAACTGAAGCAGTTGCTCCACATTATCCATACGCTAAGCATCGACTCCAAATCTGCCACCTAAGTGTGCTTCTTCCGAGCTTATTCGTCCAACTTGAGCAGCCATATCACCCACCAGGTTTACTATTTCCGTTGTTCGCAGTCGCGACAGATCTTGATAAAACCCATTCATCTCAGTCTCAGAACTGCAGTCTGCTGAGACGACAAATAAACACCGTTTACCGCATCGACCTTTATTGATATTAATTGGGCCAGACAACCGCACAGCGCAAGGATGACTGTTTACTGGGATCCAGCTCAGTAAGATGCCTTCAACCTTGGGGCTGAGTGCAACTCCTACGCCAAAGATACCACGAGCCATTGCGTCAGAACCACCCGATACCCGAAGAGTGAAATGTGGAACATCTGGGCTCGTCATTAGCGGCTTGAGGTGCACGACTAAAGTGGGGTCTTGTATGTGTGTTTCGAAGACACAACATACATCGATAGAGAGGGAAGGCAAGGTCTTAGCAAGGGATACCTGTTGCCCAATTCGACACAGAGTACGGATATTAAAGGCTGCAACGTGAATCGGATCTTTTGAGGTTAACAAGTTATTACTTTTCCTTATTCTTCTGGACGAAGGTTTAGACACGGAACAGTGGCTAGGGGGTTGGCAGATGGGTTGATTGCACTGCATTGTTCGATGGATGGGGAGGGAGTATGAGACAAGGCTGGTAAGCGAAGAGCTGCAAGGGCAAATGATACTTCTCGGTTGCCAGGCCGAAGAACGGGGTTTAGTTGAGGTACTGACCTTGAGCCTTTGACTCAAAAGTCTGACCCACAAGGCAGTGGATTTAGGGTTTTGCTCAGGAACAGTGCCCCAATCCTCTGACTCAAAAGTCTGAACCGCAAGACAGCGGTTGTTACGGCTTTCTTGGGAGACCTTCCCGGAACCAGTGACTCAATAGTTTGACCCGCTTGGCTGCAGGGGACCGGCCTGGTCTGAGGGCGCAGGGAGTAAGGCATTACTGTGTCACTTCTAATGCAGCTGCGCACAGCAGGTGCCCTTTGAGCAGCACCGGACTCTTTGGTTTTAACAGTATTTCGACCGTATTGAACAGTGCGCCGGCGGTCACGGTCAACCTTTGAGCGATCGGAGTGCGCGGTTTTAAAGGCGACCTTTTCTAACCCGTCCTTCCTCGTGGGAAGGCAGCATCGCTGCTCACATAAGTATGGACATGCTGGTCGCCTGGATGGAACGCCTTACTGCCTTCAAACCCCTATAGCAGAGGACAGTACGACATTACCCCCAGACCGCCTCGTAATGCGATTACTTGCAGTGCGAGGACTCGCTGTTCTTCGTCGCGCTGCTCCCCATTGGCCTTCTTGACATGGTTGAACCCTAGGGAACTGAGTTCCAGCCAGTATAGCCCGCAGGATCATGGCAGCGCAGAAGCCCGACCACCATGACAAGGTGACAGCCTTAGGTCGGGTCTTAATAATGGTTCGTGAACACTTAGAAAATTCTTCCCTTTTTCGGTGTCACCGGAGACCCGTTAAACCAGGTTCAGCTATTGACCTCGCTATATATTC
>SJOL01010838.1:931041-968255 GCA_004794785.1 Opisthorchis felineus
ACCGGGCGTCTAATGTTTTTGTCTCAAGTACATGAATAATGGATATCTTTCTCTTCCCCTCCCATCTTTGTCCTCTGGCCTCATAGCGACTAAAGTTTACAATAGAGGTGCAAGGATTCGGATTCTTCGTGAATCAGTCGATCACGACGCGCGCACCAATCGATCAACATCAGTTCACGAAGACCCAGTCAATCCTATGCAAGACAACAACCTTTGTTACGTAGTTCCTCAACAATGGTCTTGGCTTGTTTGTTCACGTTTTTCCCCAATGAGGTAAGATGAACTTGCTGAAACGTCACCTAGCCCAGATGATGTGACCACCGAGGAATCTCGCAAGACGCAAGCATAGCTATAACGGCTTAACGACTCTTGAACTAGCAAGCCCCAACCTTTTTGGTCATTTTGACGAGACCAGTCCAATTTAAACAACGGATGATGGATATGGAGGGTGTATCGTCCAGCACTTTGACATATGAAACTTCCCACCTTTCTTCTGTCCCTATTTGTCACCCCGGCTCCACTTTTATGCTTATTGCGTGTGTATGAACTGGCGTTTGTTTGTCCGTACCACTTCACTCATTTGACCTTGAAGTCATCCAGCCATTTTGTGGCCGACCTTATGCACCTGTGGCTGATTCACGTGGGAGCCTGTTTGCTCATTCGGTTCCTACTTTTGTAGTCCAAGTGGACCATTTGTTGTGGACGACTATCTACCGTTGAGATTTGTATGTTTTGTGGATTGATGCCTTATGTTAATAGTACCGTATAGAGACCCAGCTCCAACTTTTTTTGCCTTCCCGGAGGTTCTGGAATTACGCGTCACTCGAAGATACCGTTTGGCTGCTACAGGTGGAGTGATAGCACATGGTTGCGACAGATGGCATAAGTTGAGATGATGTACCGAGTGGCTGTATAACAAGAGTGTGTTGTGTACCATTTAGCGGCGCAAATGCGTATCCACATAATGCGATTGGTGTTTACTTTCGATGATTCATCCCATCTTCCATGAGCTTAGTGGATGTTACTGTGCCAGAAGCAACGCGATAGAGTTAGTAGGCTCGTTTGTCCCCGTAAGTGTAACACCACCTTTGCACAAGTGAAACGAGCACCCAGAAATCAGAACTCGTGGCGTTGGTAGTTTGTGATGGCTCTGTCGACTACAATTCTGAATTAAATTAATTTCTCACGGAGATATTTGGACGAATCAAAAAGAACCCAAACTATAGATCTTGAGCTATTAACTAATTGTCAGGAAAAGACAAAACACTAAAGAATAACCCTCCCGCATTCATTAGGAAGAAGGAGAATCAGTCGTCCCCAACCGGCTTGTTTGCACACAAATCGATAGATCAAGCCGTCGGCTCGTCTTAGAGACTTTGGAGTTGAATGAGAGGTGGCATCGAAAAACGCCTGAACACAGGAATTCCTGTCTCCTCACTGTCACGTTGTGAATGTGTTCTACCATCATATCTCAACATTCGGATGCATGTATGGAGGCATAGCATCCTTAGTATGCGACACATATAACCTTCCAGACCAGTTTCTGTCTGAGTCAGCCACACCTAGTGCTTGACTCATGTGTGTTCGTGTGTGTGATTTTCCGCCTTCTGTTTAATATATCATTCCAAATACAGTTCACATCGAGCATTCCTTAAGTTGGTTTTCCCGTCGAGCAGCTGATCAATAAGTATGTTATTTGTTCGTGACTAGACGAATTTGCCCCAGCGGAGACCTTCTCCACTCCATATGATTGGTCGGATTTTCTATTGATTTGTGCCGGCGCATCCGTGCATTCCTTCGAAGTGCCACTGTGCAAAGCACATATTGCTTCGACTTATACACTCATTTGCATATCAATTTGGTTTTGACGGGAGACTCACCTGGAACCCAGGTGAATCTCCCGTTTATGGTGTTCGCAAGAAACTGAATTTGCTGCACCGAGCCACCTCATTTTCAGTTGGTACGATATTCGAGATATTGCGATAAACTGTATAAATTTAAAACATTACTCATAAGGTTTTTAAAAACTCTTCGACAGCCCACAGCCCGTTTAACCCTTCTTGGGGCTCGTCAGGTAGGCGCAGTCCCCGAGTGGGTATGCACATGAGTGTAAAAGCCAAAATTCGTGTAATTTGGGTTCGAGAAGAACATAAGGTTGATGAAATCTCAGAACGAGCGCCTACTTGATGAGCTCCAAGAAGGGAGAAACCGGTTGTGGGCTGTCAAAGAGTTTTCACCAACCTTAAGAGTGATGTAATAAGTTTAGCCACAGCACGGTGACTTTTGAGGGCTTCAAGACAAAAACCATCGGAGTGTTCCTCTTTGAGGTGGCTACATAACTTTGTCTTGCTAAGTTGTCACTACTTGGTGTTTTCACCCAAGTCGCCTGAAGTAGTACTTTGGTTTTGACCTCCCAGCCGAGATTTGTCAACATTCGTTCCCTCCCACTAGAATTGAGGTTTACTCACCATACTTATTGTTATTGGGTAAACTTCGAAAGATGCTGCCAGAAACTTATTCGAGTGACAATATAATAAAATGCCTATGTTCTCACTCGATTCCAATAGACGTTCGAAATGAGTAAACTAATTCAGCGGACCAGGGTAACTTCAGAAGTTTAGATCAGTTTTCCAAACGTTCAGCCCCTCTGCAACATACGGGGCTTGACATTCGAGTCGTTTGAGATAGCAGTCACGTGCTGTGCGAAGAACATTTGCGCAAACAAGATGCCCGGACAATAGGACAAGACTGTCGTAAATGCACCTTTACAAAAAAGAAATCGATTTTCTCGGTGTTTCATTCTTTCTCCACTACTTCCCAATGGGGACTGAAAGCAGCTCTCCTATGGGGTTTGGATAAGCAGCTTAGAAGTTCGACACCGTTTGGTAAAGAATTGAGGAGGTTCAATTAGTTGACCTCTTCAGAGTGCCGAAAACACCTGTTTCTCTGAAAGATTTCCGCCGGTATGCGCATGCATCTGAACGCGATTTTATGAGCTTACCGATATCGAGCACAGTGTTATCAAAACGGATTGCCCGTAAACCAAAATAGGAAAAATTGAGAATTTTTTGTATTGTTGTGTGAGTGTTTAATAGATTGTTCGGTTTTAGGCAGGTTATCCTGTTTTTTATCACTGGAGAGAGAGAAAACGCTGTCAGTGAAATAGGCTTCCTTGTGGTTGAACGCAACCTATGTCACCACTTGTGCAGCTCTTTTAAGCTACTCGCGAGTAGAACAACGCCGAAACAACAACAGAATGCCTGAACGGTGAATGTGGCGGAAAATTGTTATCCAGTGCAGAGCCCTGGGAACAGATAGTTTTAAAGTGGCTGACTAGCGTCACGTCAAAAGTGAGTGCCGATTGATTCCGACAAGTAATTTTTCAAAGAAATCATTTTACCTTTTCATGTCTGAGCCCACTTACACTATGACCGGTGTCACACTAGATAAACGGTTATGGGAACCGTCGAAAGACGAGGTTGCCTTTGTGCAGCGCATTCACGTGAACAACATCATAATCGAGAGATTTAGTTGGGATTCAACTGAAGCCTCCCGTTTAAACCAACGCGGTGTGCAAATGGATGCATTTCACCAGACATACTGGTAGGTATTCAGGTATAACATAAGGATGACAGAAACTTGGGAACTGCATGTACCTGATGAGCCCTAGAAACAACAAACCAGATCGTGGGCTATTGAAGAGTTTTTAGCAACCTTATGAGTAGTGTAGTCCGTCAATATGAAGAAGCTAGGATATCGTCTGAGAAAAAAGCAGCCTTTGAAGAATTCGTCCATTTCGACAAATACTACTCTTGAAAGGCATCGCTAGTCTCTTCTCCTCATTCCACTAATATTGATCATTTACTCGGTCCAATTCTGTCAGGAAGTTGACCCAAAATTCCCATTGACAGGCCGTTGTTTACCTGAGATGCTGCTCAAGTCTGTTGGTTAAAGAAGGTTCGAACGCAGGAATTTGTTTTGACCTAGCAGTTTTTGTACTTTTCGATCTAAAAGTCAATAGAGTGTCATGGACCTGCATCTGAACGATTACAGTCCAGTGTACCAACAACCCTGTTCAGCCACAACACAGATCTTTGCCTCCATAACTGGGACGCTCGTTGTTGGGCCGATAAACCCTTAAAAGATGAGTCTTATGTACAGTTGAGAACATATTCTGTTTGTGACTTTGAGCTGCCTTCGAGGAGCGAGAACGGTGCGAGAACGGTGCCCAGATTTATAGACAACTCCAAGTTCCACATTAGGTTGACTCGAAAAGAACCGAAGGGCTAGGCTCAAATCGTCCAAAGACGATATGAAGTAATTTGGTTTCCCTTTGGCCTGCATAATGTGCCCTGGGTCACAAAATGTGCAGATCTGAAGACCACTTGAGATATTCGTTTTTCAAAGGATAGAAGTAACTCATCGTAACAGTGTATACGTTATTTACAAAATCCAATTGGCGAAGAAAATTGTTGGGAAGGTCAGATTGCTGGAAATAATCGCAGAATGCCCGAGACCTACTGAGACCCTCCAACTCCACCGAAAAATCAGTAGGGAAGACGGGGGGCGTCCAGGCCAGTCAATCACTCAATCACTAAATCAGCGAAAGCCGGGGAGTGTTCAGGCACACCACAGAAGCACGACCGATTATGATCACTGTTCAGGCATTTCATAGAAGTACGATCAATGTTGATGGGTGGTCACTAAACGCCTATCAGACAGCCTGGATCAATGTAAAAAGTGCCCTTTAACTAGCGCGGGGTCGTTGTAACTTTTGTACGTCCAGGCCAGTCAATCAATAAACCAATTCACCAACACCATGGATCAATGAAAAGTACCATTCAAATAGCGTGAGGTCCCTTGTGACTGTTGCATTCGCAATAAGGCTGTTGTGGTGAGTCATTTTCCGTCATTGAGGCAGCAGTAGATATAACAGAGACCCTCTGCCTATAAAGACAGTCGATCCCGAGTATTTGAGTTCCTCCGAGCAACCCCCGTTCTCATTAGAGTCCGTTCCTGAACCCGCTACGATTAGGCAATTGATCATGTGAAATTGTGCATGGCTTTCCCAAAAAAATTCTACGCAAAACGTAGACCTGCCATGTCCATGCATGCGTCAGCCTCAAGAGAGCAATCAGCTGTCACCAACAGTTGACACCAACTGAGACCAGCTATTGCGATAAACATTCATTTGCAAATCATCGACCTTAAGCGTAGTATTGTGACCACTTGTGGTTCATTGGCTGTGGAATCCGAGATTCACCTTACCTTCACATGACACTAGAACTGGTCTCATCCGGAAAGAGAGTTTCCAGTAGTGGTTGGGACATTTTGGGGACAAATGAGACACTCGAACCGCCTGACTACACACATGTTTCGTACCAAGGAACACACTCTTTGCTCAGCGAATTTTGAGTATAGAATCGATTCACATTACAGCCGGTTTCGCTTTAAAACTGAGGGTGTTTATCCAAAAACACGCAAATAGAATCAACTTTGCCTTTTGCCAGCTAACTAGCTACCTAAAAGTAGTTGAAAATCAGGAAAAAAATGGGTCCTAAAAAAGATAGAATGGCTTGGAAACTGATGAAACATAGATTCAATCCAGATTATGACTGCGTATAAGATGATAAGTTCGTCTTTCACAAACTCGCGAACCCGTTTCTCTTAGTTTTCTGAAGTGTCCAAGGAGAACAACCTGGGTAATGTAACGACGCAAAAAAAACGGAGATTGCGTAAAGCATATCAATGTATTAGTAGTTTGGTCAATGAAACCGGGACAAATACAAAATTATCTTACGTCTTCCTGTGCACATCGCAACAACTTGATTAGTACTGCTTCAACAGGAGTCACGGTGATCGGATACACCCGTAACGATTTTGAACCGTGAATTCAGCTCGATCATGTGCCTCTTTGCTGAAGATGTGACCTTGAAAGAAATTTAGCTGGCAGCAGATTGAGACTAGTTTAAAAGCCCCTGAATTCGATTAGACAGAAGCTCTTACAGAAGAGTTCGTTTTGTAGATGAAGCCAATCAATATGCAAAAGCTGGGATCCTCACTGAAAAGTTTCCAAACTCACACTACCATCAATTTGTAAGTAGCTCAGAGGAAGAATAAATTCACGCGATGAGTGAAACTTCCTTCTGAGAAGTCGTCAATCGAGGAGCCAGTCAACACGTGACCACGTGATGTGGGTTCGTGATTGAATGATGAATGGCGCAATGTTTTGTCTGAGTGCAGTTTGTGTCTAAAATGTTTGGTCTTCAGACTACTAACCTGGAGGTTGCAGATTCGAAATTCCCTTGATTTTCGTGAGGTGCGCACCGCTGGTGATTCTCAGGAAGGATGAAACACCTGTGCAGTTTTTCTCTACTTTTCAACACAGATTGGCTTCGATTACAGAAGGAAAGCCCACTCATGTAAAACCTACATCGTCGGTTTCGTTGCAGTTGTATATGAATCGATAAATTGCTAAATCGCCAGTCTGCTGACCAACCGAGCACGGTGTTTTGATACTGAAGATGACTTCACCAATCGGACTTTCTGCACTCTGACCGAAAATTTGGACCATTCGAGCTCCTTGCGACTGAGTTATCTAGGAACGGCTTTTTTGTGGTCACACTTCAAGAAAGTGCTCCTTATCTTTAGGGTAAACCCAGATAAGTTGGGCAGTTTATAGCTTCTTGCTGGTGAACATTCAACAGTCTTCTTATGGTCGTTTGTGGGAAGGCTATTTCTTGGTTTCGGTGTCTGGTAACAGTTTGAGGCTTGTCACTGTTGGTTCCGTTGCCATCAACAACTGGGGCTTGACCATGCATGACGCATGCCGAATCATCTTCTTCCTGCTTCCTTCATAATGGAATAAACTGCGAGATGAACAACGTATGACTTGGCAGCAGATTACTATCTCCGTAACCCACCCTGTGCTTGCCTGGACGCGTTGCGATAAAAGACCACTAACCGGTGTCATTGGCTTTCTTGCTGTCAGGCTTCCTGCCAGATTATCTGATTGCGCGTTCAGGCACCCCAAAGAACTTTTGGCATGTCAGGGCCAAGTGCTTTCCCCATCCAATTACCTTTTCACTTTCTCGCTACAATATGATTGCATACACTTTGTGTTTTTTGCGGCAGTGATGGTCACTGTCAACACTGATGCCGTTACCTCTCAAAATCCGGATAGGTGGGGGAATAAGAAGGCGTAAAATAACAAAAAATTTCGTGAAAAACCAACGGCTTCACTAAGAGGACTGTTCGTAACAGGTGCGTGAACATCTTGACAGCCTGATATGTCAGTTTTCTCAGGGTATTTCAGAATTTACTGGGCATGCCCTAAGGATACTTCGTATCCCACTTCTTTCAGGATTCAGAAGACCCAATAACCCCTTGGCTAGTCTATACTAAGTTAAGTCATTCATGTCAGACGCGATTTGAAGGATACTTTGGGATTATTATGTTAAAACATTCTTCCGAATCGATGACAACTTACAATGACCCCTCGTAAGGGCATAGGGATCTATCGGACTGAAACATTGCACAAATAACGTCTACCAAATCCCCTTTGCAGAATGTCCGGTCGAATACGTAGGCCAAACGGCCAGGCAACCCCGCATGCGGATTACGGAGCACAGATGACGCGCGTTTTCCTCCACGAAACCCGCGTTGAGTCAAGAAAAAATTGAACACGACTCAGCCATTACACTCCACGCACCTGAGACAAGCCATCAGAGCATCTTCGATGGCACACGTATACTCCAGTCAGGATTCAAGTCACACGTGGAACGGGCGTGCGCTGAAGCACTAAAGATCAACATACAACCGAATTGTGTCAACCGTAGTGATGGCGGCAGCATCCCGTCTATCAGGCTTGGACTTACTGGCACAGTAGCCAGATTTCGGGCAGGAATCTCAACAATGGCGCATCAAGTACACAGAGCTAACACCCATCCGGACACACTGGTCACACCTGACGGCCAGCTGGTCTGAGGAACACACCAATCAGAAGACATGATAGCTGCATTTGATTCGTATTCAGTTGGTTGAAGAAGTCCTTGAAAACGGTTGACCACAGCAACCTAAAGTCGGATTATGACGTCTTACTCCACTACACTCTTTTGATCTTAAAAGTTTTCCTATTAAGTCATTCATGGCTAAACTTGGCAAGTTTGGTGAATATTTTTAAAACTCATTACCAGTTTTTGGCACAACCTCTATCCAAAAGCGTGATTTCCACAGAAGTTGCATCTAATCCAGAGCTCGTCGGTAATTACGTGTCTACGTTATCGTGACAAAGTAGGGCATGGGAACGAAACTACACGGAACAAAGCGATCTAAATTTTCTGCTCACAAGAGTATTTCCTCTCTCTCGAAAGCCACCCTACCAAATCAAAAATGAACACAGATTTGTCGTTTGGCATCGAAAATCAATAAATTTAGGAGGTCCAATACCCTGTAAAGGGGAATTCCGTAATCGATGTGCCTCCATGGACCGAAACGTTTATGACACGGATGTTCTTGAGTTTCGGTACTACCCTCCGAGATGAAAACAAATGAGGTCTCTACTGTCGCCACACCATGGCGTTTCTTTCTCAGACAACTACACCAAAAGATACAAAGGATGCGAGAAGGCTGCCGCTGAGTTGGTTGGATGAGTCATGTGGGTTCGAATGGCTAGACGAGGTGCAAATGCAGGAACACATCGTGTCATCCAGACGACTGGAGTTTTTGCCCCCAAGTTTACGCTCACAAACGACCGGTGTAGAAGCTACGGACGAAGTCATCAAAACGATCTACAGTGGCTAGAATTTTGAGACCAGAAGGAGAGTGATGGCGGATATGCCTTAATGCTCATCAGGTAGGTGCGGTTTTCAAGGTTCCAGCAACCTTGTGTTCAACTTGAAAGCAAACCGGACAGATTTCTTCAAAGATTCTCATGTGTACACGGATTTAGTTTTGAGTGGAGACTCAACTCAATCCATCTGAATCTACCGTTTTTGATGGTTCACTCCACCTGAACATGCTACACCAGGAAGCCTTATGCTTCGTTTGGTGCGACGTTCGAGACGTAACGCACTACTCACAAGGTTGCTGAAAACCCTTTGACAGCCCACGAACGGTTTCGCCCTTCTTGAGGCTCATCAAATAGGCACAGTCCCCGAGTTCCCGTCAACCTTATGTTCTACTTGAAACCGAATTCGACAGATTTTGAGAAATACTCTCATTTGTACTGTCAAAGTGTTTTCAACAGCCTGACGAGTAGTGTGTTACGTCTATATACTGTACTGCGATATCTCGAACATCACACCAACAGAAACATGAGGCGGCCTGGTGCAGCTCATTCAGTTGGAGCGGTTCATCTTAAACGAGAGATTCAGTTGGTTTCACTTGATTCTCCTTTCAAAACTAAATTCATGTGCAAATGAGAGTATTTGTTGAAATCTGTACAAGTTCGGTTCAAGTAGAACACGTGACTGACAAGAACTCGGCGACTGTACCTATCTCATGAGCCTCAAGAAGGACGAAACCAGTTGCGGGCTGTCAACGTGCATCCATCAACTTTATGAGTAGTGTATTACGCCACAGGGTTTTCAGTAAGTGGGCTGTCGACGATTTCTATGTTTTCGGCCAATTCCTCACTCTGCTAATTCACAGCGTGACATTCCTCGTTGTAAAATAGTCTGAAACACGCAGATTTGATTGCCACCCAAATTTTTCAGTGTCGTATCAATGAATTCGGGCATGATATAGTCAGCGCTGTTTTGCGATTGACCTGTCTCATATCTTGAATGGTTGGAGCCCTACCGATTTCTTGTGTATTTCGTGGATGGTTCCGCAGGAACGCATTACACATTTAAAATTCCCAAGACGTCTGATATGGTGTTGAGCTCACCTAGGTGTGAACTTGTGGGATCAAGGCAGCATGAATCGGCCGTTTTTTGCCGGTGCCCTGCCGAATTTTCTGTGTAGTTGCCTACGGTAAGCAGCCACTCTAGGAGCAGCTTGTTATCTTGTCGCCAGACGAAGTATTTGGCGCCAAAAGTTCGGTATTACCATATAATGTATGAGTATTTGGATAGACTTAAATGATACCAGCTCGGGAAACTCCGCTGACTCTCAATTAAATCTGTCACTCCTAATGTTCTTAAACTGATTGCTTTGCACAAACGCTGTCTTAGGTTTCATTTGCAATGGAACTCAAAATGTTGAAGTATCTTTCTTGACCCAGCCCACTTCTCATTTCACCCTTCTTAAGGCTCACCAGGTAGTCCCAGAGATTCTTTAATCTCACTCTCCTGTTAAATGCCAACTTGAGCGTGAACGTAGCCCTATGCTGAATCCATCAAATGATAGCTAAATCTCTCGTTCGCTCTATCAGCGCACAAATTTCGTTTACTTAGAAATTACTATTGGTGGAAACCCATAGACTAGGCCAGTCTTTTATGCCTCAAAATAGACAAAACAGTGGTCATGGGGTTTTCAGCAACCTTGTAAGTAGTGTTGGGTCCCGAATAAAATGACAATCCTTTTACGGTACCAGGAGAAGGGCGGATTAACGACCAGGTCTGACTGAATTCGATTAACGTTTATCTTCAGGTTCCGTGGCCTGCTGGCTCACACTGACTAGTAATTTAGTAACTCGAAAAAGAACCAGTTGCAACGATCTGAGCAATTTAGGTTTCACATAAATAGAGGCGAGTGAATGCAGCAAGTGCCACAGCAGTTTGAACAGATTTAAGTTAATTGTGAGGATTCGTCAGTTTTTTTATCTTCGGTTGAGGAATCTGAGGGTGGAGGATTACTGTTTACTCAATTCAATCTCGATCGATTGATGTACAGTTGGCCTTGAATGTGAATAATCCAACGGAGCACTGGTGATGTCTCCTCAAATGGTGACGAAACGTTTGAGGGCCAATCTTCGTACTCGGAAAATCGATCGGGAACCACTTGATCAACTACAAAACTTGGCTGAGTCATTTGCCATAGGACTGTAGATCAAGTTAAGTGTAGGTACGAGAGATCAACTTAGCCAAATCGATGGGACTGCCAATCGTTAAACTGACCGCGATCCAAGGTTGCTGTCATCTGTCTGACTTCTTCCCACGTAATTAAAAGTTCTAAGTCATCGAAACAGCACGAGGACGGAAGTTGTGAGACACAAACATATCGAATTGCTGTCAACAGCGGCAGACGTATAACCGTCAACCTTTGTGTGGGTAACAATTGGCTAAGGACGTCGAACGACACATTGTTTGGAGAGTTGGGACTAGTTTGAATTCCAGGGAATGGGGACGGCGTCAATCAATATTTTTGTGAGCACCGTTGTGGTTATCGTGTTGTTAACATCATCACTACGTAGAAGAAAAGCCACTTTTTGAACAAACAGGATCCACAAAGTGCCCCTTCTTAGCGAAGTGTTTCGCAATCGGTCGTCTCTGTTTCAATGTGGATGGTAGTGTTGTTGACCAGTCTCGTTACAACTACTGTAGGATTCAAGTTGTCAGGATGTTTCGAGGAGTTTTTTTGTGAATTTCAATAGAGATTTTGTCCTGTCAGTGAAGCTAATCGATGCTGAAAAGCCGAGAAGCACTGTAAAACTGTTTTTATCCCTGTTAAGAATCGTCAGCGGTGTGCATTTCACATACCTCCAGCGAGTCTGGAACCCGTAAGTGGCTGGGGACTAAGCTGAAATGCTGATGAGAGGTAGAACGCAAGGTCTAATTAAAACGCCATCTGAAGGAATGCACTCAGAATTCCCCCCACTGGTTATACTTTAATCTTTGACAGAAGAATATCAGTTTGGACTGCCCATGGACTACTCATGATGACATTTTGTATTTAACCACAAACAGTTCATTCAAATCCAAAGTGAATGTTTTCTGTACACAACCGGAATACGACAGTTTGGTGACGCAGCGGAAATATTCAAGGCCATATCATGTGTAGTGATGTGGTCTACTAATTAATAGATGTTGGTAAACAGGTAGTTAAAATCACCGGAAGAAATTTTGGGGAGACTTGCTGGTAGTTGACATGATTCGAAAAACTCTTCCAAACAATATGAGGTTGAAACTTTTTGTTTGGATGTCCGAATAACTGGACCGCGAGGTTGATTGCCCGTAATTTTGAAGTGTTTTGGATTACACTGGGTGTAAAACCATCCTCAGACTCGTCATGAACAAACTTTCATTGTTTTAAGAAACTGCCGGTTGCTCTAGGAAACCGGCGATAACTTCGGAAATAACGAGGTTACACCAGTTGGGGCCCATGACTAAAGTTCGATCTCTGAGGACAACTTTACTGTGTCTTTAGAAAATCATTAAACGAACGAATTCGGATGCTTTGTATTTTCTACAAAAACTTTAGAAAAGTACTCCATCATAAAACCACCACAATCAATTGTGAAAGTGTTTGTCAGGTTGACAGTCTGATGTCGTCCGTCTTCGAATACACGTCTTCTAGCAAGATAAACAACTGTGGAAAATACAGTACGAACACTTGCTCATCCATTCTGTCTAACCTAAGAACCAACAGCACCTAGCTATGAACTGCCTGATAACCCCCCCCACCCCCCGCCCGCCAAACGATCAGACTTTGTATTGTCAAATTTTACAAATTTTCCACTCCATCTAACTCCTTCCACAATCCGCTCTCTCACTGGTTTCGGTAAACGGATTGTAAGGGGGGAATACAGGTTGATGGATGATACTCATCACGGTGGATGTAAATAACGCCCAGCTCGATTTGAAAACGAGATGACGACCACAATGGATTGGCAGTTCTCACCAGTTCAGTTGATCAAACGATTGTGGTTGGAATACCACACATTCTGGACGCAAAGATGGTCCAGAATCTCGAACAATCCAAAGCATTCGCTGAGTAGTGCTAGTTGAAAATTGAAGTGTCGCGCATTTGTAATATATTTTCTGCTCAAATAACGTCATTTGGAAAACGGGGCCTTATTGTTCTTTTCACTTTACCGGAGATTATTGGATGGTTCGAAGTGGTCATCGATTGGGCGTACTACGGCTGATACAGGTTAGTGATGGAATTTGTTCGCAAGTATTTAGTCTGCATTATTTATAAGTAGTACAGTAAACCACCTTCTCCGTGCTGGAAAGAACGCTGACCAGAAAGCGCCACTTATCAATTTTGAAGCTAATGCCTGCACAGCTTGCCTGCATCAAACGATTCCCCTATGGTTCTCATGTCAATAAGGCCAATTTTTTCCCCTAGTGGAGCTTTGAGCAGCGATATCCGATTCACCAACCAAACTCACTGGGTGTGTCTAAAGAGCCAGAGTCCTCTTAGCCAAACACTAAGCAAAAATTTAGCAAAATGACCTCCTCCTCAACAGCAGACATTCATATTGTAGACCACTGCCCCTACAAAGGAAATATCTTTCTGGTTGACATGACTTTTTATGGCAGCATTTGAAAAACAACAGTGAACGGAATTACGGGTGTTGAACAACCGAAAAGCAATAACCGTGATTCAACAGCTCTATCCTTGTTCGGAGGTAAGTGTGGTGGTGAAATAAACTGACTAGCATTAAACGACCCTGCGTTCTCTCAGCGCATTTGAAGTAAGACGCAGTCCGAATGCGCGTCGAGGTAAGCCTTGGCAACATTGTCAGTACTCACTATCTCCCCGGTTGGAGAACGTAAAGTTCGTTGACCACCAGGCCGGCTTCAAGCTAGTCAACTTCCCCGCTCAGCAAGATACGTGTCTGCGGACATCTCAATTTGTGTGGCACAAATTTAGGCTAACTTGTTTCCACCCGATCCGAAAAAATCTGTGTGGCTGCAAACCGGAGTGATCAGACTTTGCGTTCAGTCATCCAGTTGCTCTTACCTCCAGACACTCCGGGTTTCTTGACATCTGAAATACAACGAACTGTAATCCTGCTGTATTGCAAGGAGTTTCACCGAAATTAATTTCGACAGGATAATCAACTGAATCTAGCTGGATCTCTCGTTTATGATGGTCTGCTTCAACTGAATGTGCTGGACCAGGCCGCCTCATGTTTCAGCTGGTAAGATATTCGAGATACCGCAATATGTTGTGGTTAAGACTTAACGTACAACGCATACGGTCGCTGTAAACACTTTAACAGCCCACGATCAGTTCTACCCTTCTTGAGGCTCATCACCCAGACACAGTCCCCGAGTTTTCCTTAATTTTTTGTAACATCCGGACAGCTAAGGGTTATACAGGACGACTGGAGCTATCTGACCACACGCAGTTCGTATTCAATGGACAGTAGGGACAGACGGATGAAGGCAGTAGTCGGTGTATTGATAATTGGTTCCATGAACAAATGGGTAAATAAACATCATGAATGAAGCAGAACGTACAATCAACAATAGCGCAATCGGTAGGAGCAGAAAGTTGGTCAGTGAGGCAGCGGGGCTTTCTGAAAGCCATAGCAAGTAAGTACCAAATGATATAAAAATGTACGGATACGGGCGATCCAACGGCGGAAATAGACAGTGCAGAAAACAGTCAGCACGTTCGGGAGGTAAGGGAAACTGTCTGGAAAGCGGGTATCGCGTGAATTTGGCACAAATTAAATGTACCTTCAGTCTTTAGCTGACTGCACGATGCAGCAGCTGGTGTCACGTGTCGAACTGGAATCCGCACTTAGACCCGTTTAAAACGAAATATCCACAAAGCCTATCAGGTTAGGTGTGATATAAAGGTGTAAAGGGCGGCGCGCTCGCCCATCAAGCGAGGGGTTCGGAGTTCGATCCCAGGTTTTCCCCTTTTTCCGTCGGAGCAGACACTCAAAATTATGTAGAGTTGATACAAAATTGCAAGCGAAGATGGGCAGGCAGACAGACTTTAGCGGGAGCGAAAAACCCTTGGAACGAGCAACGAGGAAGCAAAATGGCTTCATAATAAACAGGCGTAAGTCACGCTACTCATGAGTAGTCAGAACAAATAGGGAAATAATCGCTGATCCCCGTTGATTCGCAGGAGAAATCAACACTTTTGTTCTAGGTGAACCCAAATTGAATGGTGTGTCACGTCTATACAATGTATTGCGATATTGGCTTATCGTAACAACTGAAAAACGAGGCTTCCTGGTGCGGCACTTTCAGTTAAAAAAGAACATCACAAACGGTAGATTCTGCTGGGTCTCCCGTGAAAACCAAATCGGTATGAAAATGGGTGTATTTCACCAAATTCGTACAATTAGGGATCAAGTAGAACATAAGGTTGAGGAAAACCAGGGGAGTGCGCCTGCCTGATGAGCCCCAAGAAGACCGAAATTGTCGAAGAATTTTTCACTAGAGTTTTTATCGGGCACTCCAAGTCTGGGCATCAATCATCACGACTGCTTTGATGGATCGACGGCAGCTCATGCGAGAGATCATGTAGTGTGTTTGTTTACTGGTGACGCAGTCGACTCTTGACACTAAAAGGAAAGCCGTTCATTGTACCTGGTGTGAAGCTAGATGCGCTCACGTCCCCGTCCGCCCGAGGGGGATGTCGTAATGGAATAATGTAGTAATACATAGTTGCGAGGAAAGAATTTCTGAAAGAAACAAGAAATTATCGTCGGTTCAAATTCCGAAATCGCAGGGGGGGGGGTTCCTGGACCGGTGTATGATTCTATAATCATGTTTCCATTGGACGGATTCGTGAAACAAGTTATAAGTTTCCGTTTGAGAATATTCTCACTAAATTCATCGCAGATGTGGTCGAGCATAATGTGACGGACGATCTACTTCAGGAATGAAGTAATCGGCATTACAAGATGTCGAAGGAAGCGAAACCAAACTGACATCTGTGAGCTCGAGAAAGCTCAGTGGTTTCGGTGCGATCTTACTGATCACAAGGACCATGGTTCGAAACCAACCACCAGGCATCTCGACTGCTCCTGTCTAGGCTTGAGTAACCTGAACAACCTTGTGTTTCTTTCGGGTGGCATGGCGACCAGGCTCCGAAACGGTGCTACAACCCAACGAATACTGGCAACTGCAATCACAAATATGTAGTCTGGTCGGTCGAAAGAGGATGACCACTTGAGTAGTTTTCGGTTAATGGCAACACTTAACTCGTCTGGCTAGTTGGCTTAGAAACTGGTCGTGGCCAGACACCTGACATGGACAGGCTGTCGTTTTGGCTGACGTAAGTCCGAGATGTTGGACGGAAGTGCTGTTTGACTTGTCTGAGCCCGATCAGACAAGACCGTATGATTCTCTGTTGCATCATGCAGAGCATGAGCTGGATCTATTTCCAGCACTGTATTTTGAGACGCGTTTTGAGGTAGAAAACCAGCATATTTCTTGTGTTCGGCAACGCGCGGTCTCAACTGCCTACTAATTCCCCTGTGTAAGTAGTATCACGATAAATGTTGCACACAACATCAGTTTGATACCCGGGAAAAAGAAATCTTTTTTCTGTAGACCAACCGGTACGAAGGTCTGTCCCCGTCAGCCACCTGGTTAACAGGTATGTAGCTTGATGGGTTGTGTTCTGAACGGCACACATGGTCATGGATTTGAAACTTTATGCACTTTTGTGAGATGCACACTGCTGATTATCCCCTAAAAAGATGAAGCAGTTGCACCGTCTTTCTTGGCTTTTCACCATAGTATGGCTTCACTGACAGGACGAAATCTCAGTTGGAATCTCTTCAAATTACCATCAATCTCGGTACCATAGCCTTTTACCATTTCGTCACGACTCGACCCGCTCATTGAAGACGCAAAAACCCATTACGGTTTCCACTCGTCAAATCGGCTACCTATTGGTAGGTTCAATACAAACGAGCAAGTTTCGCTGTGTTGCTGACCACAGGAAATAGGAACAGCTTGTACTCCACGTCGGCGCCAATGCGCTTCAATGTGATGGCGCCAATGAAACTGAACAGACTGCGACTAAAGTGCTCCTGACCTTAGCTGTCTCCAGTATCACTTGAAACAAAGCAAGACACGCAGCTGGACTGCCTCCGAAATTAGGAAACAAGATACCCTTGTCATTATTTTGGGTCGGCTTTGTCATCAGTTCCCAGGTCGTATCACTGTGACCAAAACACTTGAAAGGGTTAGATACCGGCGCCAGATACACGCCTGATCCAGTGGGCTAAAAACAGGCGTAAGTTTTAAACAGTCAACGCGATTCCAGTGAGTGTAGATCCCATTAGGAAGTATTGGCTCAGGAATGAGCTTAACTGGGCACGTGACCGATTCGGCGCTGCTGAGCGGTACTCAAGTTTCACAGCTAGACATAGAACTGTGATGGTATCAATGATTGATTAGGAAGTAAATTGTATTTTAAAGCAAACAGCTTTGTGAATTTTGATGGTTTATTAGGTGCACGACTTTCTGCAGCAATTCGTGAAAATCAGGCCTACTGCAAACGAGCAGCCTACGAAAAGCCAAATATCTATCGGGCAGGTGACATTTTTTGACCACCTTACTGTAACCTTGTACTTATGGATAACTGACCTTGAGAAAGGATAGGCTTCTTCCAATCTGCACTTTGTGTAGTACCAACAGCACTTTGCCACCAACTTTCATTCATTTCGCAGCCGTATATCAAATGAATAGAATCTGTGTGACCACTTGCGGTAGCAAGCGTGGTAAGTGTCTTACTCCTTTGCGTACACAAACGTTTGAGCTGATGAGGACTGAGTACACTAGTCATATAAATGTCGGTGGTTTCGTATATTTCAACGGACGAATGCTTACAAAAGGACTTTCGCTTCCTTCATATCACAACGACGAACTGACGATGCTATTTCGACTGGTGATCATGAAACCTTCATGGTCTAATTGCCCAACTTGGTGGGCAGGTCAACGACGAATCGCACTAAGGTGGAAGTAATCGATCCAGGAAATGGTTGGACGTACTTCGGTGTGCTTCAGCCCCGTAAGTTAAAAGTGCAACTGTGCAAAATCCTCCGTCAAAGCAGTCACGTGAATCAAACGGCTAGGTTTAAGTTCAAGACCTGCGGAAACATGCCGTCCAAATTAATCTGCAAACAAAGGTTTTCTGGGAACAGCAAACTTACTCGTGGTCCGCGTTTCTTCAGAATTTTCCCTACATGGTGGGGAACTTTACGTTGGTTGGTAGTAAGAAACACTGGGTGCGGAATCAGTAGTCTGTGGAAAAATATGCTAACTAAAGAACCTGTTTCCCAGTTCATTAGCAAATGGAAAGCATTTATCGATTACATTCGAAGTAGTCAGGATGAATAACCGTACGTCATTGATTGCATTGAGCCGTCACGTGTTTGCAAGATTTTTCACTGCTTTCTCCATTCATTGAACGATGTTCCGTATTTTACTACGGATGACAAGGCCCGGTGGCCCGTCCATATAATTTTATAACAAGTAACATCTCAGCTTTGAGTAACCTTCCTAAGAAAAAATTCAACTAATCCTGCATTCTAAAGTATCGTGGAAAAGCGTAAAAGGTTAACTGCTCGTATTTCGAAAACCGTATGAGGAAAACTGCGGAGAACTAGAAGGGCAAAGAGGAGATGAGTGTTGTTCAGGGTATAGATAGTTGATTTGTGCATATGGTCCTAATGATCGGATTTTCCTAGGCAACTAGCTACAGCAGTTTTACGATGGATGTAGCGGTATATACTACTGATGAAGTGTGCGAGTAGCGTCTGGTCCAGTGTCCAAGCTGTGCCTCTGCAGCTGAAGGTAGGTAAAGGTCACTATGGACATTCTGGAACTGCTTTGAAGTGTTCGTTCTTATTTATTTAATATTTAAAGACCGACGAGAAAATTTCAAGAGGAAGCTTGGGAATGTTCACTTTTCAGAAGCCCTGTGCAAATGAGGTACTTACTTTCGTAGGTAATGACTTGTAATCACTCACTTCGTGTTTCCCAATTACCGAGTACGTTGCGGAGGGCGTTACCCTTTTCACCGCTTCCCATAATCAACAAGAGTCTGTTCGGTTTTTAACGAGATACGGTGATGAAAAGACTCGTTCATTCCTCATTTTGGCGCATCACTAAACGAATGGGTTGAGGCTGAGTGTTCCCTTGTCACTTGTTCGGTGGGTGGGCTTATTCTGTCGGCTTGTTCTTCTAATGCGTCCATTTGGCGGCATTTTTGACAGTCGGAAGTCCACGTGACTGGGTGTAACAGTCGGTTGTAAGCTGCCAACAAGTGCATTCCTCACATGGTATTGGTTATGCCTGATTTCAACGTGAGTATGTAAACCTCAGATTACCGGTAGGCTGAGCTGAATAAGACTTCATAAACTTACAACAGGTATTCAAAAAGACATTTCTCATTTAATGCCAAGAATATGTGTGTTCATCGAGGATGCGTTTATCTCTCAAACTTCTGGATACCAGACTTGTGTGGAGCTGTGTTTGTTGAGAAGCGCATTCGTTTGTCAGCTCCCGCTGGACAGTTACTCAAACAGGCACTCAGGTTTAGTTCATTCATCATGAGGCTTGAATGAACCGTTCACTGTTTAAACCAAAGCTCAGTGAAGTGGCTTGCTTTCTTCTCAGCGACGCCGATGTTCAAGAAACCGGGGTGGATTTTCACATGATTGGCGCTTCATACTGTTGCCGTAACGGAGCCAGATTCTGTGAGATAAACCTTCGGGGGGGGGGTGGATGGCTGACCAATAAAAACCAGCTGGAAGAGCCAGACCATTCAAATCAGCACGAAAGCGACGGAGAAAACAGTCCCAAAGGGGAATTGGCATTTAAGGGTGGGGCAGTAGTATATTGTTACAAGGCTAAACGTTGTGACGCTAAAAAATAATACGATAAAAAAATAAACGGCCAGAGGGACATTGATGATATATTTCGAATTCGGAGTGGTGAACGTGGAACGAAAAATGTGGAATCAGCAAAAAAATACAGGATTTTATCAGACAACGCTGAAAAGGTAATTAACAGGGAAGTCCGATAGTACCATGAGATGATTTGAGGCCTTTCCAATGGAGATTTCGTCCGGTGAATGGAACCGGCCTAAGCGGAAAAGCTGAGAAACAGCCGTTTTCATCTTTATTGGGAATCATCAGCTATACGCGTCTCACGAAACTCCAGTAGGGCGTTTCGCATCCGCAACCTACCGGCCAGTTCGGTTGACAAGCATTGTGATCAACTCACATTTAGGACAACTGAATTCACAATACGTGATCACTGGCTGACTGGCTCCACGAGTGATGACTTCTCAGATGGCTGATTCGCTCGTCCTTCAAATTATTCTTCCCTCTGAGCTACTTATACATTGTTGGTAGTACGATGAAATTTTGGAATCCGAATAAGAAGGGAAAAACATGAAGGTGCTTCTCGGTTTTTCGGCATAGACTGACTTCAGTAACAAGGGAATTACCAGCAGAAATTATGCCTTCCGAAAGATCTAACTTGCTGCCTATTTTCCAAGCGGTTTGCCTTACTTTGATCCGGGAATCACAGTACTATCCGTGAAGAGAGGACTCGACCAGTGTAACGGTGGATACTACTGATGAGGCACGCGAGTAGCAAGTGGTTTTCTCCTAACTCCGCCTTGATTTAATGGAAGGTGGGATTTATTACGGAATTAGTGGAACTGCTTTGCTGCATTCGTTTACAATTGCGCGATAGTCAATGAATATCCAGGAGAGTTCAAGAAGACGCGTTCAACAAGAAGACGGATACTCAGGTTTTTAAAGACAACGTGCATATGAGAGTTTAACTTTCGTGTCCAATAGTCTGTAACTGTTTAGTTGTTTTCTCCTAATAAACAACTCCGCGGCGAATGGATTTCCTCCTTACACCAAGAATTAGGTGGTTTGGCCTCTCTTCTGAATGAACTGCTTGAAGTACGTTCTTGGCATTGGATAAACTTTCGTCAAAATCTGGACTACCTTTACAAGTGTGAAAGTGGCCCAAAAAGCAAAATCCACCTGAAAGACCCAGGCTATATGCGTGGATTAGTGTATGGGAATCTGACTGACTGTCAATGAATTTTTGATCTGTTGATCCAAACCTTTCACTGTCTTCATAGAGAATCCGATAAATTTTCAGTAGATTTCAAGCGTTCGTGGCGCTGCTACATGACAAGGAAGTCCTCACAGGCGGGTCAATCAGACAAGAGTAACATGAATCTGATAACTGCCAAACCGCAGGCCTGATACTTTTGCAAGTGGTTATTCCAAGGTAGACGTAGTCAGTTCCAGGAAAACAATCGACCACTTACATCGTCTTGCTTCCGACACCTCCGGATTTGATCACCTTACGTTCGAGTTCACACACTCTTAGATCAAACCCAAAGCGTTTGCCAACCCTAATTTCGCTTGTGATGTTCGGAATGTCTTTAGTTTAGATTGAAAGCAGAGGAAATGTGGGCGGATCGAAAATTTCTGTCACACGGAGCTTTTTATCGGTAAGTGCGTGGTATTATGAGAAACAGTCTGAAGCTTCGTACCAGAGTGCCATTTGCCCGATTTTACCTTCCTCACGAATTACAAAGTGGCTGGCTGTACAAGGATTCAAACACAGCTCCATGAAACAGCTGGGCTTGTCAGATGGCAATCATCAGATCCTGCGTGAGGATCGATTACAACTCAGATCAAACTTTTTGACCATTCATCACTAGCCTGAATCAGTCACGATCCATGACGGAACACACTACTTATAGGGTTGCTGAAAACGAAAGATTCAACTGGGAATCCGTTCATACTCTCGTAAAAACAGAATAAGCTTGCGAATGAGTGTGTTTCACGAAGTCACAATCTAGGTTCTACCCGAATGGTTCATAATCAGCTGGGTGGGATTTTTAAACTTTGTTGGCAAACACCATTTGATTTGTGAGGTAGATGACGGTCTTCGATTGATTAAGATATTGCTAATAAACGAATCCCATCTGAATCTCTTTTTTAGGATATTGCTCAAATGAATTTCATGCACAACAGCCACCTCATGCTTCATTTCGGGCGATACTTGAGAGATCGCAGAATATTTTCCTGAACACTACTCATAAGGTCGCTGATTACCCTTGAACTGCCCACAACCGGCTTCATCCTTCTTCGGGCTCATCAGATGAGCTTGCTTCCCAAGTTTTGGCAAAACTCATTATAAACGAGGAATTCAGCTGTACTCAACTGAGTCTTCCATTAAAACCGGAGTTTTTCATCATAGTTTGGTTTCCCTTGTAGAATGAAATCTCCATTAAAAAATCGGAATGTTTGACAGGTACAACAACTTCAATTTGAACCCTAGTTCCAAAATTGTCAAAGGACGTTAAAAAATCGGTCAAACTGACTTCCTTGGTCATCTCTAACACTCTGAAACTCCATGGACTTGCCTTCTGCCTAAAAGATTAGTAACCACTGTACCTTAAAAAGGTATCGTATTCGCCAGCTATGTACAAATATAACCCAGTACAATGGCATCCACGTGGCGATTGCGGAACAAACAATGTTTGCGAGAGTTCAGCAGTGAGGATACCTACGTCCAGTGTAACATTGCTCGTGTGTCTTGGCACACTCAAAAGTAGAGGTCAACCCCTAAATTTAGTCTGAAGACATGTTTTGAGGTGCTCAACTTTCAGTCTCTTACGATTCCCTAAGCTTGATCAATTTCATCAATTGCCAGTCAGAGAGATTTTGTGAACAAAATGCTCATTTGCCGAATTAAGCACCCTCGTCTTCTTCGGAGGTTTCCAAAACGCTCCGTCGACGTGGGTGTTTCTTCGTGGGGGGGGGGCTAGTATTACACATATTGCACTAGTGGCAACAAATAGATCTTTTTCAAAGCGCCGATTGTGGGGATGAAGTAAATGCTCCGTAAGTTCCAGACTCTTGTACACATACTATAACAGTATGCTGAACCTCCGAAATAGTTGTGAACACTCATCATCTACGGCTGACCTAGCCTAACTCTAAGGAGAACCGTCAAACACGATAGGTTGCCAGGCAGACACATGTCTATAGTGCAAAAAAACCACCGGGGAATCAGCCTAATGGCTGTAGCTTCCAAGATATCCTCTGGCATCCTCCTATACAGGCTGACACATCTTCGGGAGAGTCAGATTCGCGAGAATTGAGCTGGATTTTGCCCTGTCCGGGACTGAATCAATCATATCTTTAACTTGCGGTAAGTCTTGGAACTGCATTACTTCTTCCGAGAATCAGAAATGTTCATCTTTCTTTATCTCAAGTCTACTTATGACTCCGCGAATCGTCAGAAACTGTGGCGACGTCTTGTCTCTCTCATTACATGCCCCCCCCCGCGCGGAGGCGTACATGTTTACTGCAAATTTTTCCCTCAGTTCACCACCTCTAGGCAGGGATGCCCCAGTCACCCATTCCTCTTAACTTCGTAGTCTTTACCTGCCTCTGACACCTCGGGAGTTAAAATAACACTGGGGCGTTCATTAGTGGACACTAAGTACACCGACGGCACTGCTCTTTCTGGCCCTTTGGAAATTCAGACTAATTTACAAAAGCTGAACAGATGTTGCTACACAGTTTACTATGCGCGTCGCACCTGTAAAGTGCTGCTGTATGATTAGGTGGGATCAAATCAAAATCTCGCACTTGCAGGTGGGCCAATTATTGATGTAATAGATAAGTTTGTTCACTTGGGCAGCTCCATAAATCCCGGTGGTCCGACGCAACACGAAATCACTTCGCAAGTTGGGAAGGACAGCGCGACATTTGCTATCATCCGAAATTTCTGGCCCCGATGTGACACCAACTTGACTACCAGTCTTGCAGTCTTGTGGTCCGATCTGTCCTACTTTATGGATTCGAAAGGTAGCCACTTCGTGCAGATCTTCTGAGAATCTCTGCGTTTGACAATCGGTGTCTCCGAGGCGTTGCGCGGGTTTGCAATATAAGATCAGTAATACTGAAGTACGCCAGAAGATTTTCGAGAAAAGTCACTCCACCCAGGTAGATCAGTGGTGACAAAGCAAGAAAGCCCTTACCAGTCAGCTCAGTCGCGTTGGAAACAGCCGCCTCTCCGGCTGGGGACCGCGGGACGAGATAAACCAATGGTTACTGTCCCTACCAGATATGAAAAAAATCATTCAGCTGTAGCTGCCCAACTGCCATGTCACCGGAAGGAAGCACGAGGGCTGGAACACTGCCAGGTTGCCCAAGCCTAGACAGGGGAATTCGAGAGGCAGAGGTCTCGTTCGAACCACAGACCTTCCGGTCAGTAAATTCGCGTTCTAACCACTGAGCTATCTGCTTTCAAAATCTTCTTTCAATGGAGACATTATCCTTGGGTGCTCGGTCCTCGAAGGTAGAATCAAACATTTCGAATGCTGCATTCCGATCCATATCGACTTTCGGAGGGCTATGTATTTCTGGTGATCAGTGCAGTTTGTGATGTTGAAAACTTTTGCGCCGACATGTTTTTCACCAGTTAACCTCCACGTCTATATCAGTGTCTATGAGACTGACGGTGATATTTATCGTTAAACTGTTGATAACCTTCTTCGTTGTGAAGTCATTTGCATTCCACCCCGCTTACTGATCATCCCTTATAGCAACCCGTGAAAAACCGGGATAAATAGCAGCAGGCACATCAGACAGGACAAGAGAACCATTTTTTTGTAACAAACTCCAATGAGTCTTCGTGGAAAAAAAAACTGCCAAATCGTGGTACCCGTCTGGCCAGGATTCGACCGGACACGTGTGTGTCATGCATCACGTCTCTCCAGGATAGATTGACGTTTTGTGTATGTTGGCGCCCATTGAAGCAATTTCTCCGGCCGCTCACCTGCTCACTACCATAGCACGGTTATCGACACCCCGTTTTGTGAGCCAATATCTCACGTGACTCTGATTTATTTCCCTGATAAGTAGGGGAGTTTGGGTGGGCAGGTGTTTCCTTTGCAATCAGTGGTATAGAATCTGCATTCTGAATTCTTTCCAGCGTTCAATCACTCACGCACATGTTTCATGAGTGTCATTCATCATTAACATGCCTATCGATCGTCTGTTCCGGTTTAAATTTGGAGTAAGTGAAAGTTGACCATTAAGTAGGATCCGTAACAGGCCTCAGATGTTTTTTGATACTCGGGATTTCCCCCCAATTCATTCTCTTCATAACTACACGACTGAGGAAGTAAACAGTTTGCATTAGTCACCCACATCTTCAAGCGCTTGGGACGATACGTACGCATTCCCTCGCTACACACAGCCCTCCTCATAGCTCATTCGGAATTTTACTGCCGTCCGTCAGAATTGCGTGAATTTTGTTCACGAGATATTTTCGGTCTGAAATGATGATGTCTCTCGTGCTATTGTGTTCCAAGATCACCTGAGATCTTGACTTTTATAACAACACTCAATCAGACTGGACCAGAACCTCCCAAAAGAATGATAGTTTTATTGATATTGGAAATAGTTAATCAAGGCTTTGTCCTGTAAGTGAAGCCAGTCCATCAGCAGCACGCATCTAACGGAACTCACAGAGTTTCGAACCGGTGAAATTTCGGCCAGTGGTTGAACGCTTAACCGTTCGTGCTCGAGCGGATAAACAGCTCATACTGAGACAGGATATAGCGCCGCTCATCCTTCAGTCACAGAAACCACGTCACGTGATCACTTATTGATTGGCTCATCGGCTGAACACTTCTCAAATTGAAGTTTCACCCAGTGTGTGAGTTACTCTTTCTTCTGGGCTGCTGGTAATCAAGAGATCTAGAAATTTTCGTCTTAAATGTCATCCCATAGGTAGAGTCATTCTATGCGGGAATCCAAGAAACACCGCGCAACTGTTTGACCCCAACCTGGGCTGTCAAATCCCCTCATACTATCAGCAAAATGCATTTCTTATGACGAGAATTCACAACATCTGAGGAGTCATCACTCGAGAAGCTAGTCCGTACGTGACCACGTGATGTGGCTTTTGTGACTGAAGAATCAATGACGCTATATCCTGTCTAAGTGTGAGTTAATTACACTGCTGATCAGGCGCTCGTTGATAAGTTGTTGAATGTTCAAACTACTAGCTGAGAGATCGCGGATTAGAGACTGGGGGTGCCGAATGCTGAGGATTTCCATTAGGGACGAAACAGCTGTATAGTGGTACTTGGCTTCTCAGTATAGCCTAGCTGCACTCACAGGCCAACTGCAAATCAATATCTGTCCACTTTAGAAGACATCGTTGTGCATGACTTTTCGACCTAAGCTCCAATACGTGCCTCTCAAAGAGGCGCAGACAGAAAGTTTGGGAACGTAGCCTTGGAAACCATTGCGTTCATATTTGCTAAAGGCTGAACCCACGCTTGACTTTTACGGTTCTATGAATTTCACTGTCTGTTTGCCGTGGATGAGGTCGACCGCGGGTTCCAGCCCATGGACCGTAGAAATTTCTGATGAAGATCGGTATCTGCTCCAGTTAGACATGTTAAAATCAATCTAGTATCAGACGCACGTATCACTACTCGGGCTTTATCAGCGCAATATGGCGATATGCAGTCCCAAGGGCACCTTTCGGTCGACAGATAAGTCAGAGAGAACAGATCGAAGATAGCACCATTGTTCTCCCTGGATGTCCCAGCATCATTTATAACGGATATTTACCGCCGGAATTGTTGCATTTTTTCTGATTCTGTGAGTGCGTCGAATGACCCTAATAATTCTACAAGCTTGGGATTCTCCTAAATGAACTTGAGGCCGTTTTGACTTGTATACCACAAATACTTGTCGGTGTCAATGATTCTGATGCTTCGGAAGAGCTGTGAAGGTCGTGGGACAGCTCAGCAAGATAAGAACACTTGATCAATACTTTTTTGTGGGCCCGAGAGGAACTAGACTGACCAATAATAAGTCTTACTTAAGCCTGATTGAGGGTGTCATTTACTGAGTGTACAACTTTTTGAGAGGTGACACTGAGAGTCAAAAATCGATTGGCCCTTTCAGGATAGCAGTAGCGCAACATCCGCCAAACTAACATCCAGGCAATTAACAGATCTGCTTAAAGCACTTCACATAGATTTTGAATCAAAGCAACCAGGATTCGTCACCGAAAACTTGACCGATGTGAACCTAATCCTCTGTGTCGCGCTCCGTATTAGATTCTAATCGATTTTACGTCGGATTGTCCAGCATTCCTTTGCTTTTTTAGAAACATATCCGCATCTCAGATTGTGTAGACGGCTGTTTTGCTGTTCGCTGAGCTGGGTGGTTAGTTGCAAACGACTGGCCGCCACTCAAGTTGACGCCATATTTCGGCAGTGTTGCGTTGAGCGACGTAGCTCTCTGATTTGTCGATTGGTGACCAATCTGTTAGCTAGTTGGTTGGCTCGTTATCTGATTGGTCGACACTTAGGTAGCTTTTTAGCTTGCTGCGGTTGCCGTCCGTCAGAAAGTTTTTTTTTTCAGTTTTCCAGTCAAGTTAACTATCTTATTCTCTTTCGTTTGCGTAGATTGAATAGACCTATATATGTTAGCTCATTGAGTTTGAAACGAAGTACTATACCTTTGGGAAATTGCTCGGCTGTCTCGCATCTGTTGGGTATCATACTACCACTGAAGCTCTTACTGGCAGTTTGAGGAGATTTGTAAATTTTTATCAGAGGATTCATGCTGCGCATAAAATTTGTCTATGTTGTAAAGCCGAGCAGCTCGGTACACTTGTTTCATCCTTGAGCAGTGTGCGCGTCCAGAACCTCCTCAGGATGATTCCAAGCGTTGGAAGACTATAAGTTTCGGTCACAAGTAGTTGATCACTGGCTTCAGCAAGTCGCACTGAGGTATCGCATGATCACGTGTTGCCTCGCTTCCCAAGTGATGAATGTTCAAACGAAAGGCTCATGTAAGTTGTGGGATGCTACTATTTCCGAGCACATTATGAGTAGAGGGTCAGTAAAGGGTTCGTAACCTTCAGGATCCTCATCGCTGACCTGCAGGTTACTGTAATTCTAAATTCTAAAGTACCCCGTCGCGTCCTCTCTAAGTCTCATCACATGAAAGCAGCAGTATTCGATTGACCGGCTTTCATGGGTTCAAATTTCGCACCCCAGACTTCCACATCATGCGATCGTCAACGTCATCTGTATGCTTGATTGACTCCGAGATTATCATCAGTTTGCCTCCCTAGCTGGACCGGGGCTTGGACCCTGGACATTCAAGGTCGGTATATTACTGACGATCAAAGAGCGCATTATAAATTCCATTTATCGCTCTGCCAAGCTTTACAGCTGAAATTACGCAAACTTTACTCATAGTACAATATCCGGAACCCTATTTCATCCACGGTACAACCCAGCCAACCTCATCCAAGTACTGGATCCCTGATAAGACCGTGGCTTTGCCGGAGGCCAAGCGACATATTTATCCTGGCCAAAAACACAAACCAACTCAACGTAGCATCCGACGTTAGGCGAAACCGAGTGTCCGTGATGATGAGTACAGCTACCATGACATTTCAAGAAAACCAGGCTGCAACCTGAATAAGGAAGGAGAGCAAAACTCTCGCCATCATGTGCCGTAATCAAGTCCACCCAATTTTAATGGAATGGACTGGTTTGTCTGCTCGTCATCCACGAGATTTACCGCCCTATAAATCACTACACCCACTCTGCCTCGCCAACTTTCCATCATAAGCATAAATGTAAAATAACCTTTCAGTTGTTCCCACTTTGCAAATGTCTTCGGAACCCTATTCACACAGTGAAAACTTATGAAAACTTCCTCATGTTTTTCGGACAAAAATAGCTACGTCAACGTGACGTATGATTGACATTTCTGCAAAAACTAACTCAACTTGTCCTCAGTGCTCCAAGTCTAATATTTGCCTAATTGAATTCCAAGGGGGCACTTAGCAGTGGGATACGGGAACAGAAGGTTTTGTCCCCAGATTGCCAAAAATAGAACGGCATATTTCGAAATTCTTTGTCGTGAGTCTGATGCCTACGTGTGTGCACGTGTGTATGGTAATGGAGGGCACACTCACGATTCTAGAACTATCTTATTCCCTTTATTCTCTGTTTTTCCCCAGGTGCAAACCGATTAAAAGACGTTCAGAGTTGATGACTCACGCGGCTTGGTGCTAACCACATGTGGTGTAACATAGCCTGCTCACTAGCGTAGTTGGTTATGACATAAAAATTGTGATATTGCTAATCGCCGTTATCCCGGTTACTCTGTATCCAGTAATGTGTTGGAATATTGGCCGCTGATCGGTTCTCAACCAAGCGGCGCACTGACCATATCACCACAAAGGATGACGGGACATTCGCAGGCACAGTGTCAGGCTTGACGAGCAGTCTGGTGAACTGTCGAGCTCGAGATAGCTCAGTGATGAGGACACGAACTTACAGACCAGAAGGTCCATGGTTCGAAACCAATCTCAGCATCTCGACTGCTCCTGTCTAGTCCTGGGCAACCCGAAAGTCTCTCAGCACTCGTGTTTCCTCTGGGTGGCGTGGCATCTAGGCACCGAAGGGATGTCACAGCCGAACTATCATTATTTTTTCACCTGATCAGTTGTTAATTGTTTCGAATTCATTTCTAAGAACATCGCTCAAAAAGTTACCTCAGACATCCAGTTCAAAGTCTCGCAAATTGTGCTGACCTGAAGAATTCGAGGAGACACTTCATCAAGAAGTTCAGAAACCAGTACACTGAGGCAACCGTTAATTTCTCAAACGCAAGACTGAGGTTGTTCAAAACACCTTGTCTAAGAAGAGGGAAGTCGATATGCTCGATCTGTTCCCCTCCTCCAAAACAAGGATCATGAACTGATCAAATTATGCCGGTGCATTTTCCGAGTTTGATACCAACGGATTGGAAAAGACCATCACTTGACTGAAGCGATGCGTCATTCATCTAACGATCAGAAAAGCTTGCTTTCACTTAATCAGTTCACTGACTTGTATCTATGCTTCATGGAGATAGTGGAATGAACCAAGTTGGAACACATAAAATTACGAATCTGATATTGACAAGGGTCAAAGAACCGTATGGCCGCGAGCGGCTGATCAGCAGTGTGATTAGCTCTCATTTAGACAGGACATAGCGCCACTCATCCTTCAGCCACAGGAACCCACTTCAAGGAAGGTGGCTGGTACTTCTACGTGCACCCGCTTAACAGCCAATACCCCAGAGGTTCGTAAACGTAATCGGGTGCTCACATTCACATCGTTCCGGAAGTGTGAGCGAAAGTGGTGAACTTGCATGCGAAAGAACGTTGAAAACTTCTTTCTTTAACTCCTTGCTTATGGTAACCTTGTCGATATGAAGGATACTGTTGTGTCGTGGGTGGCCGTCTGTTGGTTACGCCTGAACTGAGCCCGCCAGACTACGCGATAAGGAGAAGACAAAGAACTCGGGACACGGTTGTATTGTCAGGACAAACATACAGAGCTTCTGGGTAAATATATAGGATGACTAAATGGCCAAATATGGCCGTTCACCTGTTCGTTCTGTACAGCCAATGGCGACGTTCCTGGCGTGAACAAACTCACACCCACTCCGCTGGTCACATGCTGCTAAGCCGTGTTTGGTGAGCTCCGCCAACGCACCTGCTATCCGGAACGTGTGGGACCGATGGTGAACTTGGGGACGCCTCGTTNATGATGATGATGATGATGATGATGATGATGATGATGATGATGATGATGATGATGATGATGATGATGATGATGATGATGATGATGATGATGATGATGATGATGATGATGATGATGATGATGATGATGATGATGATGATGATGATGATGATGATGATGATGATGATGATGATGATGATGATGATGATGATGATGATGATGATGATGATGATGATGATGATGATGATGATGATGATGATGATGATGATGATGATGATGATGATGATGATGATGATGATGATGATGATGATGATGATGATGATGATGATGATGATGATGATGATGATGATGATGATGATGATGATGATGATGATGATGATGATGATGATGATGATGATGATGATGATGATGATGATGATGATGATGATGATGATGATGATGATGATGATGATGATGATGATGATGATGATGATGATGATGATGATGATGATGATGATGATGATGATGATGATGATGATGATGATGATGATGATGATGATGATGATGATGATGATGATGATGATGATGATGATGATGATGATGATGATGATGATGATGATGATGATGATGATGATGATGATGATGATGATGATGATGATGATGATGATGATGATGATGATGATGATGATGATGATGATGATGATGATGATGATGATGATGATGATGATGATGATGATGATGATGATGATGATGATGATGATGATGATGATGATGATGATGATGATGATGATGATGATGATGATGATGATGATGATGATGATGATGATGATGATGATGATGATGATGATGATGATGATGATGATGATGATGATGATGATGATGATGATGATGATGATGATGATGATGATGATGATGATGATGATGATGATGATGATGATGATGATGATGATGATGATGATGATGAGGATGATGATGATGATGATGATGATGGTGATGGTGATGATGATGATGATGAGGATGATGATGCAGATGATGATGGTGATGATGATGACGATGGTGATGAGGATGATGAGGATGATTATTATGGTGATGATGATGATGACGATGATAATGATGATGATGATGATGATGATGATGATGATGATGATGATGATGATGATGATGATGATGTTAAGGATACCTTGCTGTGCATCACACGTATGCACCTGACCACAAAGCTGATTCGTCGCATCTCTCCCTAACGGATAAACACCTACCGAGTACCGAGTGGCATCAGTGGGTTCGTTGAGTGACCACTACCGACGGCACTGACAGATATCATTTGTTCATTCAATGGACAAGGATGTAGTGAGTTACGTGCTAAATGCAAGTAAACATGGATGACGGGAAGCGAGTACCCTCTGTAGCTCAGTGGTTCATTGAACTGTCCGGTAGGCTGCTGGTCGATACTAGGTATGTTTCCATTCATACCAAACCTTGTCCTGATATCTAACTTCCTTCTGAGAAGTCATCACTCATGCAGCCAGCCAAAACGTGAGCACGTGATGCGGTTTTCCGTTATTGAAGGATGAGTGGCGCCATATCCTGTCTTAGTGAGAGCTAATCACACTGCTGATCAGCCGCTTGTGGCCAAACGGTTAAGTATTCAACCACTGACTGGCAGGTCGCAGGTTCGAGACTCCCAGGAGTTTCGTGAAGCACTCGCTGCTGATTATTACCAATAAGGATGGGAATTTACAAAATCTCCTCACAATACGAGCAGTTCACACACATCGTTGGTCGTATATAATGAAAAAACTAGCTGCCGTATTCCAATAAACCTTTGTTTTATTCGTCGACGTTTTCGTTGAGTTCACCCATAATCATGTGATTTTCTCCCAAAGACCTTATCTTCGTTCCGTAGAGATGAATGCATGAACAGACAGCCTAACTTCGTCCCAGAGTCTGAGGATGACAGCCAAATGTTAGGCGTGCGCAACTGACAACCGTGAGACCATCGTTTTTTATATAAAAAATATATTGTACCATCATTATGGCGCGCAAAATAACTCCCCTCCCCAACACTACATCAGTCGTTCTTGATTCTCTCTCAGCATGATGGAGAGCGAGATCTATTGCCGACAGATGGTTTCAACGATTCCCACAGTTTGTCACAGGTTGAGGTGACCCAGCCTCGGTTTTTCTGAGTGAGAACTATTGTAGTAATTTATATGGTCATTTACGCCATCTTTAATCAAATTTGTCTGGCTGCAAGGCCGTTTGTGAATCCAGCTGATACCTTCGCGTTTCTCCGGTGCCGACTGGTGGAGTGTTTTATGGACATACGCCCAAACAGCCAATAGGAATCGATGGACGTATCCTTAGCGTAAATGACATGCTTGGGCGCAAATAGACATTTTGCTAATTCCATATAGAACTTCGGATTTCAAGGACTTTAAAGGATGGTCCCCGAAATGCTTTGGTAATTGTACTATCCTTCGGTCATACTGCCGCATTCCTCACGGAAACTGAAAGTTTCAAGAGTTGCTCTCTTTGGTTCCTCCCCACGTATTGGGTAGGGAATAAGCTGCTACTTCGTTCGCTTTGCTACCTGGGGGGGGTCTAACTCTCGATCAAACTAACCACTGACGACTGCCATTTCATTTCTGAAATCTGTCGATCCCTTTAGAGGAGTACCAAGAAGAGAAAAACTCCAGAAAATGTGTAGTTGAGGTTCTGCCTGGAGCACATTATGGTTCTAAGACTTGGTGGTTCGCAATCACCCGTATTGACGAGACACGCGTTCTCGTTTGAAATGGATTTCCAACCAAGAACGAGACAGATCTCTTTTCCAGTGTGTTTCGTGTCAACTCTGTGTGCGCGGGAACGAGACCTTTCTACACTACAACAACAAGTGGATTCACATCAGTTGGTCTGAGCACATTGCGCATACCCTCACTAGTAAGTAAGGCAACGTGTACTTTGTGCCTCATGTTGAAACCAACGTCAGAGACAGAACGTCGCACATGAGTTTTGGCCAGTAAACATGCACACACAATTCAAGGTCGGCCGCCGATTGGTCAAGCAAATGTTGATGGCTAACGAACTCGGCCAGCTTGACCTACAGCCAGGGGTCACCTGATAGTCCGCTTTCACAATTTTTCCCCAAACTACATGAGTGCACATGAACACATCCACCTATAAGTTCACGGGTCGTAGTGAATAATAGAAAGTTCAGGTAGCAGCTGATAATAAATAAAAGATAAGCGTTCATCTGTAACACCCTTTTGGTGCCTAGTTGCCATGCCACCCGAAGGAAGCACGAGGGCTGGGATACGGCTAGGTTGCCCAAGCCTAGACAGGAGAAGCCGAGAGGCAGAGGTCGGGTTCGAACCACGGATCTTCCGGTCAGTAAATTCGCGCTCTAAACACTGAGCCATCTCGCCTCCCGGTAGTAGCTGAGCCTTTTAGAAAACCTTGTTGTGTGGATAGATCTGGGAATTTTCCACTGTGATTTCGACTTGCAAGTGAAGACCATCTATGCTGAAAAGTCGAGAAGCACTGTAGTGCACAACTGTTTCATCCTTGTTGGGAATCATCAGCAGTGCGCATCTGACGAAACCGCAGTAGGGATTCTCTAACCGGCGACATTTAGCCGGTATTTTGAATACTTAGTTGTTCGGTCCCGAGCGGCTGACCAGCGGTGTGATCAACTCGCACATCCTACACTTAGGGGGTATTCATCTCGTCGTTAAGTGTTGACCACGTGACGACTTCTCAGGCAGGAATTTCACTCATTGGGGGTAAATTTTATTCTTCCAATGGGCTACTGGAAAAATGCTGGTAAATAATTATTTACATTATATATATAATATTATACATATATATATTATATTTGTCAGTGTGTCTGTGATCAGACAATGCTCCTCGACCTTTCATCATGCAATACTTCACTCGCAGGCCAAGTATTCCCATGGACCCCACTGAAAGTCCCCCTTGAGCGACCTGGGTCTCAACAGCAATCAACAGCAATTTTGAATGCCCTGGTCTAGTATCCGATTACCTGCTAACTTTACCGAGTGCTTGGATAGGTCAGACACACACACACACAGCTGACCCGACCGATCCATATTGGCTTGTTCAGTTATAAATTAGTATTAGGAGAACCAGCTCCAAACGTAACTGGACTACACAACTGCCAATGGAATAATCGTTTTCGTGGAGACAGATTTAATTGGTTGTTCTTCACTTGCCCTTGACAGATTAGTTCTATTTTTAGTGTCACTTTTTGGCCCGCCTAGAACTTTCCACGTGAGCTTTATAAACAGCCCGTTTTCGGCTGCACATGACACGCTTGCACGCGTCAGTAATCAATAGATCAGCTGATTCGCACGTTGATTGAATTTTCTGGTTTGGCTAAGCGCATCAGGCTATCAAGCGGCTATCCAGACTCGGGTTCACGGTATTAAGAAGGCATTAAGAAGACTGTGGTCCACAACAATTAGCGAACCGGACTTTGGATAACCAGAGTTTGTTGGTTGCGTAGACCGGCCGGACGTGGAATCCTGCACGGATAAGCCACAAGCTTGATTAAATGCGAAGATTGTGGGCTGCTGATTATGAATTCGTGGCCAGTTTCGCTAAAGTTATTCACTCTATGCCATCGTAGTTCCACCTCGCCTGATATAAAAGTGTACTGATTCTCTTTGACTTATCGGACCGACGCTGGCAGCATCCTGGGTCCGCAGACTCAGTCGTCTGACGTCGTCGGACGAAAGCACATGTTAGCGTTCGTTTCTTCGTAGCGTATCGGTGAAAGTAGGGATGCCTTTCGTCTCGAAGTCGTCTACTAACAAACACGGACTAGACAGTTACAAGTCATTAGACACGAACGTAAACGTCTCATCTGCACACAGTTTTTGAAAAGTGAACATTCTCAAGCGTCCTCCTGAACTTTCTTGGACCGTCATTGAATATCAGAAAATAATAGACGAACAGTGCAAAGCGGTTCAGTAATTTCCGCAGTAACCTTCACCTCCCATCGGATGTGGGAGCGGAGCTTGAACAGCCGACCATAGACTACTTTAGTGCCTCTTCAGTAGTATACACCGCTACACCGGTAGTTTTGAAATACGGCAGGTTAAATGAGGTTTCATTAAATTGGCACCTTATTACCGGCCAATCCATGAAAAATTTGAAATGTCGTACCTCTAGTTCGGGCATGTAAATCAGTCCTCCTAGGGAAATAAACACGCAGAATCAACGAGAGTAAATTTCTCTCTCTCCTGGATGGCCAAATTCCCAAAGGGCGTTTTGTATGATCGCTGATGCTTCTTCAATCTTACCAGTAATGCAGATTTATCACTTTACAAGCCAAGTATTCAAAACGATTCGACGGGGAAAAACTATCCAAGCTGGCATCGACTAGCACCATGTTTTGATTCCAAACATACCCGTCTCGCTGACCAAATTTCAGGCACTGACAACTCATGATTAATCGATCAGAGAGTTTTGAACCTGGGGCCTTCCGGTTCAACGTTAAATCGCTCTACCGGCGGAACAGGAATGTGATTAGCTCTCACACAGACAGAACAGAGCGTCACTTAGAGCATGGGATCCATATTATATGGTCGCATCTATTGAGTGGCTCATCGGGTGACGACCTCTCCGAAGAAAGTTTCATTCGTCTTGTAAAATTATTCTTCCTCTGAGCATCGTCAATTAATAAGTGGCTCATAGGATGAACAATTTCACAAGATAAGTTAAAATTCCGTCTGAGAAGTCGTCACTCGAGGAGCCAGTCAACACCTGTGACCACGTGATGTGGTTTCCGTGATTGAAGAATGAGTCGTGCTCTATCTTGTCTAAGTGAGAGCTAATCACTGCTATTCTTAGATTTATTTAAGATTCCTTGGATCAGAGGCAACAGACATCTTTTGTATGCGATATTTATTGAATAACACTAACTGATTACTTTGGCCATTTCAAATGCAAACTGAGATTTGACGTAACACACTACTCATAAGGTTGCTGAAAATTCTTCGACAGCCCACGACCTGTTTCGCCCTTCTTGGGGCTCATCAGGTAGGTGCAGTCCCAGAGTTCCCGTCAACCTTATGTTCTACTTGAACCCAGATTGCTTGAAAACATCATAAACGAGAGATTCATCTGGGTTCCAGGTAAGTCTCTCGCAAAACCAAATTTGTCTGCAAATGAGTGCATTTTGCTGAAATTTGACACGTTTTTCAACCAAACTGTCATTCCTCTGCATAATTTTTTTCATGAACTCGCTTTATGTACACCACCAGAAACGAAGGTCCGGTTCATAACCGTCAAAACGAGACTCAATACAATCCGGTTGGGGAATTTCGTTACTTCATCGGGAAGAAAATGGCAGACCGTCATATATGAACCTCGTTTAAATTCGATGACGCCTGAGATCAATATTCTGACAAGTGCTGTGCAAATAAAAGGTCCTCTTTAAAATCTGAAGAATGAAAAAATTCGCGGGGCAGGAAACGGATAAATCGCGAGATAACGATAGTTCTCACTTCACTTGTCAGGTGCAAACATCTCCGACAGTGTCAACCATCTGTAAACCTGTGCCAATTGACGGTCACCGAAAAAAATAGATAAATTTTTTTCTTGGATTCTCTGTTAGAACTGTTGGAGAACAATCGAGTCCATACTGAAGCCACACGGATAGTATCCAGCGACCTGGTTGCATTTAGCGTTACGACTGACGAGGTAGGCGTGAAATGTCGTGTCTT